>WEZZ01002321.1:0-10402 GCA_013400585.1 Chloropsis cyanopogon | reverse complement strand
CCTGCCCGGCTGCCGCGGGGGCGCCGCTGCCTTCCCCGGGGTGTGTGGCAGCACCTCCCGGCGCCGCAGGGAGAGACGTTTGGAGATTGCTTTGAAATTTCTCCCACGGGCGGAGGGCTCTTGCAGGACTGTTTCACTGGGTACCTTTTCCGGAGGCGGAATCCCCTTTTTAGAAATCATACGTCGATTTTTGTCAAAACGAACATTCAAGTTAGAAAGAAGCATGACATATATTTTTCCCCAGCTTACCATGTTCCGAAGAATTTGTTTAATTCCTATCAAAGCAGGGACTGGAAAGATGCTGGACATCTAACACAATAAAGTTACATATCTGTCATGCACAGCATTTACAGGCAGTTCTGCATCCCCAGCCCATTGCTTCCCTGAATGTCCCTCCCCACAGGTTAAGTCTGCCTCTGCCCTCTCTGATCCAGCCTCCAGCCTCTGTTGTTGCTTTGTCACATCCTTAAACTCATAAAGGCTGCCAAAATGCTCCCAGGAGAGGAAGAGACCAGAGCAACACAGATGCTAATGGACTTGAATGTCCCAAGGGTGTCACCTGGTGATTGGAATAATGTTAGAAACAAGAGGAACTTGGGAGTACTATGCTACTACAAAAGGTGAAAAACTGGAGCTAACATAAGTGGTCATAAATTGTCATAAATGAGAGATATAGAATAGAGGGCTGACCATTATTCAGGTGGAAGACAAGGCAGGTAACTAGGATGATATAGACCAAAACTATATGGACTGCAAACTAATTTATATTTAAGACCTAAATTCTGTGCCACTGATTTTTCCATCCAGAAAAAGAAGAGATGGGTCCTCCACGAGTGTAACAATGCAGAGAAACCAATAGCACGTACAGCTCCAAAGTCCTGTCCATATACGTGCACCTCTTAGATTCCTCAGGTTTTTAAAAGGGATGAGACTTGAGCTTTTCTGCCCCCTGTTTCTCTCAGCCAGCTGGATGGAAGAAAAGCTGCTAGTTTTTCACTCTTCCTTCCCCTGAAGCATTTTCTGGGGCAGGAGGAACACATAAAGGAGAAGTGGAAAGTTACAACTGCACCCACTGTTTTGGGAGAGAGAGGGTGAAAAACTCTCAAAAGCAGCAGTGGTAAGATTGAAGGATGAACACAAATCTATGTGGGGAGAACATTCTGGCAGAATTAATTGCTGGGAAGGAGTTAGTAGAGGTGGGTGTGAGAATTTTTGCAACATGAAAAGGCTTTACTTGCAGTCACTTCAAAAATTATGGAGTTGGCCACCCTCACTGTCACACACACATATATAGTGAGATAAGCATAGAGAGTTTAAAAAAAAATCAAGAGCCAAACCAGAATTACAACATAAAACCTCTTTGAAAAGCAGATCTCAGAATTTGGTATTTGAAGGTGTTTTTATCTCTCAAAGGTGGAAAGACCAGTATCACATATACACTCCTGTAAAATTCAAGAATAATTTGTAAAATTCAAGAATAATTTAAAATTCAAGAATAATTTGTAAGTAATTCAAGAATAATTTGTAGGATCCTGTAAGTACTCACAAAAATGCAGATCTGAACAGGCAAAATGAAGAATGTTCTCTGTTCCCTGTGTGCAACAACCATCCTCGCAAAAGTATTTGAAACTTAGACAAACATATTAAGACAGATGGTAGAAGTGGTAGAATCCCCCTGCTGATTCTGCTTTAATAGCTTCCCACTGTTTTCCGCCTCCCTGAACCTGAACAGGAAAGGCCATTCCAAAGAATTTACCATGATGATCATGTCATTTGTTTGTTATTTCAGTAAGATCTTATGCCTGTAACAGCTAATTCTTCATTATATTACTCTCATGCAATTTCTCAGGAAATAAAATTATAATTGCACAGCAAAAACTTAATTAACCCAAAGGTTGCCCAGTGGTATCTCATGCCTTTCCAAAACAATGGGATAAGCTTAACTCCCTTCTGAAAGACCAGACATAAGGCATTTCAACATCAGAGCAAGAGAAAGCAACATGGTAACAAAAGGAAGCAAAATCACCTCCTAAGGGCACAGGAGCCGGCAATTCCTAGATGTTAAAAGTCAAATGGGTAAGGCAGAAGGCCAGCTTGGCTGAGCATGGATCTTTTTTTGGAAGTAAGATGAAAAAGGAAGGCCAGTGGAAGCAAGGTCAGGTGACACGGGAAGAATACCAAGATGTTGCTTGCCACTGTAGGGAGAAAATCTGTGTGGACAAAGCTCAAATGGAATAGAAGTTGGCCAAAACTGTAGGGGGAAATAAAAAAAAGGTTTTTTCAAAAATATCAATGGCAATAGGCAGAGTAGAAATAACATCATCCCGTTAGAGGATGAGGATGGTCACCTCCCAAACAGGGATATGAAGAAGGCAGAAGAATTTAATGCATTCTTTGCCTCGGTCTTCTGCACGGATAGTGGAACAAGGGGATCTCAGTGCCCTGAGCTGGAGGACCATGACTGGGAGAATGATCAACTCCAGTCAGCCCTGAAATTTTGTTGGATCTGCTGCTCCAGCTGGATCCCTAAAAATCTACAGGGCCTGATGGGATTCATCCGGGAATCCCCAAGGAGCTAGCTGATGTCATCCCAAAACCTCCCCTGATGATTTTTGAGCAGACTTGGGAATCCAGAGATGTCCTATCTGACTGGAAGCTGGTGAACATTGCCCTGATTTTCAAGAAGGGCAAGAAGGAGGACCCCAGATACTACAGGCCTGTCAGTCTCACTTCAGTGCCCAGTAAAATCATGAAACATATTGTTCTGGGAAGTATTGAAAAGCACCTACAGGACAATGCACTAATCAGTCACAGCCAGCACAGCTTAAATCCTGCTTGTGAAACCTGGTTTTCTTTTCCGACAGGGTAACCACCTTGTTGATCTAGAAATGTTGATCATATTATATGTAATCTTTTTGGACTTCAGCAAAGTTTTTGATGTCTCATGATGGAGATGAGCAAATATCACAGCAAAGCTGTGATGTGTCTTGTCTCACAGTATTCTTCTGACAAAATATCCAGTATACCGCTGGATCACCAGTTAGGTGATGGGTGAGCAACTGGCTCACAGATCAGGCACAAAGAGTTACAGTGAATGAGGAACCATCAGGCTGGTGTCCAACTCAGCATACTCTACATTTCTGATTCTACAATTCTATGATATGTTTGCATTGGACCCTTGTGTTTTCTTGTCCAGGTGATGGGCTTCCCCATTCTACTTTCCCTCTCCAAACTAGAAACCTGAATCTTTCAATTTATCCTTCAAACTTCAGCTAGAAACATCCCACACCTTAATGTCTAAAACCCTCATCAGTTCTTAGAGCAGGTCTCTAGATAGAGGCAGTGGTCCAGTGCAAAAACCCCCACACTGCCATGTAAATATTGACTGCAACATTCTATATATAGACAAGGTGATTGAAACTGTGCAGTATCCAAATTTGAATTTTAACTTCTAATTTGAATGCTCTACTTTTTATTTAACATATTAACACTTTTTTTTTCTCCCCACAGGATGCATTTAATTAAGCGAACATTATTGCAGTTGAATGACAATTATGTCATTGCCAAAGTTGAAATGCCATATGTTTTTAGAGACCAATTACCCTAGGTAGCTGAAAATAAGCATCCTTACTTGGCTTAACCTGAAAGTTTGCTATGCCTCAGGGAAAAGGAAGGTACAGTGAATTCTGTAATTTGTGGTTGAAAAGCAAAGGACTTTCAGAAAAAAGCTCTTCATGTGTCCTACCTTATTTCTCTAAATGGGGAACAAAAGCAAAGCTAGCACTTGAGATTGTCAGAAACTCTCTCCTGTGTGCCCTTGGGACTCCAACAACATGAAAGAATTTGTTCCTTCGCCAGCTGGTGTCTAAGCATCTGTTGTACCCCTCTGGAGAAACAAAACAACACAGAACAAAAGGTTGAGGTCCACAGCTGCTTGTCAAAGCAACTGTGAGCCAGAGGCATTACACATTGCAGTAGCAGATTACCTTAGAGAACTTGGTCCCTTTCAGCCTCAATTGTTCTGTGATTCTGTGTTATCACAGCTTACTTCCAATGTCAAGGGAATCTGTGTAATCACAGATCTCTTAGGGAAAGAGATACATAGGAACAGGACATACAGGAGAACCTCTTGTTCCCTACACTGGTCTCTCTGCAGCTGTGGCTCAATCTCCATCAAATCTTTCCTTCTCTTTCCCGTCTCTCTTGTCTTCTGCATGAGTGGTCAGGGATACAGACTAGCTCTCAGTAGAGACAGATCCACTGCTCTCAGCTACTCTATTCAGCTGTAGGACAACCTGAGCCATGGGAAACATTCAGCAGGGAAAGCTGCTGAATCCCACAGTCCTGCAAGATAGCAAGCACACAAAAGAGCCATCGCAACTGGCCTGAGCAAAACACTGCCCCCAAGTCCACTGGTGGTCAGTTGCCCCCCTTAGCAGCTGGCCACCAAAGCTGCCCATTGCTGCAGCCTTGACACCGTACTGCCACAGCCCAGCTCCACCAGGGCACCTCACCTGAGCTGAGATTGCAGGTCAGACTGTCCTACCAGTAAGATTTCACATAGCCAGTGCTTCAGTGGCACTTCAGAGCTTGGATGTGGCAGCATGGCCAAACTCAGGTCAGCCAGACCTGCTTAGGGCTGCTCTGGAGAGCCATCCCTGCCGTACGATCAAAGTGTGAGCACATCTGACGTGACCAGGGTCTTAACAACATTATCTTGTCCACCAGTGGTGTGTAACTTTTGTTGTTGTTGTTTAAGACTGAAGACCGCTATTTTTTACTGAATTTTTCTGGATTCGTTTTACTGAGTTCAGTTAACAGGACTTGCTGTTTCAAATCTTATATAAGGGCAGCTATGTGTTACTGTTGCTCTTCAAAAAATGAGGACACAATTTCCTACGGAAATATATTGGATTTCACACACCTGGAACCAGGTGAAATTCACTTATATTTTAGATATAGACTTGCCTGAGGTGTTTAACGTTGTAATTTAAGGTGCTAAATAACAGTCTGACTGTTCTATAATTCCTTGTGTAATTTTTCTCCCTCCACCTTTTTGAAGGCAGTCTCTAACTTGGGGCCTCTCTCAGCCTTCATAAACTTTTAAGAGTGTTTACTAAAAAGTTTTGAGATTATTGAAGGAACTACTTGAGATTCAGATGATCTGGAAGTACCTCAGTAACCTCTCTTCTTGCATTATTTCCTCACAGATGGTGACTACTTTGGTCATCTAATCATAGATAACCTTTTTACTGAAGATAGAAGCAAAATATAGATCAGATTTTTAAAGGTTTTGGACCATCTGTTATTAGCTGAATGGTGGGCCAACGATTTCCTAGTCTCCTTCTTTCAAAAAGCGTGTGACAAACAAAAATTATCCAGAAGTGCATCAGTTTTCTCTCTGCTTATACTTTGGCCTTTCTTATTTTGATCATGCTGTTCTTTACACTCACTGTTATAATATGACTTAGTTTCCAAATCCTATATAATATTATGCTTTTTCTGTTTCAAGGCATTAGCCTTCAATTATACATTTCCTCATCCTTCATATTGGGACAGTTTGCACTTAGTGGTATTACTTAGGAAACCACCTACTCTTCCAGATAACCTGCTCTCAGGTGGGAGATCTAAAAAAGGTGGGAGGAAAGCAATTGAACTTTGGAAATTTGGAACTGCTCAGGTGGTTTTATAAAACTGCAAATTGACTGAACAAACCAGAGACAAGTGCCATAGGCAGCTCAGGAGAGAACTGTTCAGTATATAACTGTTCAATATATAACTACAGTCAGAAGAATTTTACAGCTTTCAAATGCATAGAGAGTAAGATAATAAATAATTTAGAACATACAATAATACCTCTATAATGATCAAACTATACACCGGCATCTTGAGTTGTATTACCCTACCTCATAAAAAAACATTGCAGAATTTGAGACAGATTCTTCAGAGAATAGTTAATCAAAAACAAGGAAGAGTTTATTCTATTTAGCAAATATATAGGACTGTTATCTGCACAAACAAGACATAGGAGGAACCATACTAATGAACATAATATTAATTTAGAAAAGACTGCTTGGAATTTTCGTTTTCTTCATCTTATTTTTTCAAGAAAAAGGTTAGACTGGAAATTAAAGGAATGAAATGCAAAATTAGTAAGTGGCATATGTTATTTCACTGGGTAGTTAATCTGTCAGAACAGAACTCTCTCACAAGAGGCTTCTGAAACAAGAATTTCAGGGTAACAAAACTGATTTGGTTTTAGATGTTTGTCAAAATAAGTTTGATAACATCAATAATAACATAAATTACAAGGAATATTGATGCTGCTGTTTCACGATTAGCATCAGTGCAAGGCAATAGATGCAGAGAAAAAAACACATAAGGCAGATTATGTCAAAATGGGTTTCTTTCACCTTCTACTGAATAATGATGTGGCTATTTTTTTTTTTCTATTCTCAAAGACTGGTTATTAGCATGGATTATTCTTTGTTGTCATTCAGTTGGGGTCAGTGGTATTCCAATGAACTTGATTGATTAAAAGAAATGTTGATTTCCTGAATAAAGGGCAAGACCATTGATTCAAAGCCTACTGAATTACACAACACAGTCTACACATTCTTCCTTCAATAAGGAAGGCATATATATAGTAAAATTATTTTGGTTCTAGACATTTTATTATGAGCTTTACTCCATCTGCACAATCCACTGAAAGTAAAAAAAAAAAATGCACCTAAAGCAAACTCATAAGTGTGCAATACTTCAAAATTGTTCCAATGATTAAATCAGATACAAAGCATTTACTGACCTATTCAGGTTAAGCAGGTTAACTCATACTGCAGAACAGAAACACATAAATCTAAATATAAAATGAGCAGCTGAAATAGAGAAATGCACCTAGGTAAATTCATATCCAAGAAAGCCATATTCATGTGTATCTATAAAACTAATTTTGCAAAATCTCTATGTTGATTCAATTTTTCCCTCGGTAACTGTACAGTTTTGTTGAAGGATGCTTGCTCTCAACAGAAGCTGCAAATGGAAGTGCAAATAAATGGCACAATCCTGCAAAATTCAAGATATGAATTGAGTTCTGAAAATACTTAAAAGCAAACAAAAGTGTATACATGTTAATTCTGGGATTTCTGTGAGACTTTTTGAAAGCTTGGAATTAATTAGTGAAATAGGTTTTTGCAAGATGGCATGACAAGTATTTTCCCTAGATGAAAAATTTCCTGCTTTTAATTTTATAGTCTTCTTGGTTCCAAGAAAGACGATCTCGTCTCATGTTTTTATAATTATTGTGGTATTATCTATTTAATGGCCAAAGTTTTGCTTAGACTGAGAAAAGAACTCTTGGAAATGTTATCAAGAAGTTAATATTTTAATTGGACTGGACTTAAGCACAAAACTACCGGAGAGTTGAACATCACTCCAGATTTGGACCACAGGTAAATTTTATGCATAATTTTTTCCAGTCGCCAGGGCCATACTCTCTCTCATTACTGAAGAGGTCCTGCATTTCTTCCTCTCCTTCTTCACAGCTTCAGTATGTTCTGATAGATAAATGCTGCATGCTCCTTTTGGAGATGGAGCTGGCACTGTTTGCTTTCAGACCTGTGTTCTGCCACTTAGTGACCTTAGCAATAACATGTTAACCACAGATGGCTTCCAGAATCGTGTGAAGCTGTGTGAGGTAATGGTTTCAGCTGCATATTTGATAAGAGCACCCAGCTGACAGCAGAAAGTTGTAGGAATTGGCAACGTTCCAGGACCCAAGTCTGCAGGGTTCTGCCAAGAGTAATGGATCCCAAGATTTTGGAGAAAGTGTTATTTCTGGAGTGAGGAAGGAGAGACTGAGCTGCTGCTGAGGATAAGAGGTCACTCTGGCCATGAAATCCCCTGGTACTGAATGAGTGATAGAGCAGGGTGCTGGAGTCCAGGAGGTTGGAGAGATTTTCTGAAGGGAGGCTTTGGGTGTGTGGGCTGAGTCAGGTCCTGGCATGGCGTCACACCTTAAATAGAGATTGCGGGTTGGCAGCACAGCCTAACCCTACTTAGCACTAAGGAGTGGGGAGCTGTAGAGTAAATGTCATTGGCAAACCCAGTCCAGCCCTTTGCCTTGCTGGCGAAACCTATCTCATGTTGGGAACTCTTCTCTTGTAGCTTTGGAGAAAAAGTATTTATATTAACAAAATATTCCAGCTTTAGAATTTTTCTTCAAACCAGCTGATGGATACACAACTGCATATCCACAATGTGTATTTGGAGGGGAAGCTTATAAATAGCTGCTAAAGCACTCTCTCAGATATTTGAGCACCATCTTATCAATAAGAGTCTTTGCATAAATTTCTCTGGGTTTTGAGATCAAGATCTCAAAAAATAAAGTACCAGAGATCTATCCATTTCACAAAAGCTTTCTCACTCCTTAGGACTGAAAGAAAATTCACAATTGAGGCAGCAAGGGACCTCCAAAGCTTGTCTAGTCTGACCCCTCCTGCTCTTTAGAGGGTCATCTAGAGCAGGTTTCTCAGGAGTGTGTCCAGTTGAGTTTTGGGAACCTCCAAGAATGTAGACTCATCAGCACCCTTGAGCAACCTGTTCTAGTGTCTGATCATCCTTACACCAAAAAAGCTTTTTCTAAGCAGTCTTTGGTTTTTTGCATGTTGTGCCCATTGCCTCTTGTCATTTCACTGAGCAGCACTAAGAGCCTGTCTCCATCTTTTCTGTTCTCTGCCCCCTGTCAGGTATTTATATGCTCTCATGTCCCCCTGAAACTTCTCTTCTCCAAACTAAACAGTCTTGAGCTCTCCTCTGAAGGCAGATCCTTCAATTGCTTAATTTACTTTGTGACCTTACGTTGGACACATGGTTTGGAACTTTTTTCCAAAGTTAAGAATCAGTCTCCAGCAGAGTTAGAAAGTCAAAAGAAGGCAAAAAACTGATTAAGAAATACAAGAGAATGCTTAAACAACTCAGTAGAAAACAATCAAAGGCAACAGTAACAGTGGTGTAGGAGTATTTTGGAAAGTAATCAACATATAAAGAAAAAGATATGAATTAGAAGGCAATCTAAAAATGAATAAAATTAGGATAAAATCATGCTATTATAGAAACTATACAGTTATAAAACAGGTCATTCATAGTGAAGCAAGTTTATTTAAAAAAAAGAAAATGATAACCAACAACAAAAACTCCAAAACAAAAGTTGACCATTACCTAAGCAGCTGAGACATTTAGAAAAGAGTGGAGTTTTTAAGACTAAGTTTGAGTGCAAGTAGAAATCACAAAAGACAATCAGAATTCCCAGGAGCAAAGCATGAAATGTCATAATTTCCATGCTGATATACTTGGAGCAAGAAGAAAAAAAATTCAAACAATCTTATCTAATTCATAAACTGGTTGCATTGGTCTGAAAATTTGAAATTATCTAAAGGAACAGAGAATGATAATTTGCTCAGTAAAAGAAAGAAAGAAAAAGACAATAAAAAAGAAAAAAAAAGAAAAAAATTCTTTTGCTATGATCACTATCTCATAGGCTAAGAAAACCTGGGTTTGCTATTACCCTGTAGTTTTATGTTTTAAATGAAAGAGAAATACAGGAGTTTTCTGGATCTGTGAAAAACTCATCTTTTAAAATAAAATATATGCTAGTCATTGACTGTTTGGGGAAAAAAAAATTATAAAGGCTGAACAAATATTTTGGTTACAAAAAGTCACAGTAATACATTATGAGGTTTAGGAAGGTCAGCACTAGTTTTGTTTGCTATCAATGCGTAATTAAGCTTGGGAGCTGCTTTCCTACCATTCTCCCTGAAGTAGTCATGCATATGTCCCTTTTATTACCAAATTCACAATTCTGGTTGGAAAAAATGACCTGCACCTGATTTTTTCCAATAAGGTTAGTGATCTCAGTTACAGAAAAAGACAGGAGATACAGTATAACAGAAATCAAGACCTAAACATATTATTCTTTCACAGACCCTATTTGATCTTATTTTAGACTAACAGGGTTTAGTAGGGAGAAGAGGAAGACCATTCAGGGCCATGTGTTTAATCTACATCAGTTTTCATGTCTGAATCAACAGCTATAAAATTGATATTAAATACAGGTTGGAGGAATTGTCCTGATTTAGATATTTCCTTATATTGTGCATAAGCAAAGTGTAAAACTCTTTGCTTCAGGATGCTGTGAATGCTAAATATTTGCAAGCGTTCAAGTAGCAGCTGGAGAAAGATGTGTGCTGGTAGAGGAAATCTGATGCTGGCCATCAGGCTCGGAAACAACTTCCACTTCATAAAGTTCCTGAGCAATTAGCTTTTCACAGCCCCAAGTTACCAAAGTCTGAAAGGGGAGCCAAAGGAGACACTACTACACATTTTGTCCAATTTTTATGCGCCTTCC
>WEZZ01002320.1:0-11795 GCA_013400585.1 Chloropsis cyanopogon | reverse complement strand
CCCAAAGAAGTAAATTCTGTAATTATTTACCTCCCTGGCACGTGATCCTTAACGACCTCCAGACCTAAAAGGAACAGCAGAAACCATACACATTTTGAAATTCAGCATTTTTTCTCTTTTTTTGAGAAAATACTTTTTGCCCCCAATTTTTTTTTTTTTTTTAATACAACCAAGTGCCATCATCAACATTTCAAATAGACTGCCGGCATCAAGCCTCACAGCTGAATATGCTGGGAGCTGAGTATACAGTCATCTGCAAATGGACAACTTTAATTCGATTCCTGGCACCACTGGCCACGCTGAGAATTCTTCTATCTCTTCACACCAGGGGTTTGCTCTTTTAAGCATTGCTCCCTGAAGGGAAGGCAAAACTAGAGAAAGAGGATTTCCAATGACCCTGCACAGATGAATGAATGTGTCAATGGTGAATATTGGTTCAGCTTTGAAACAGGGAGTCCTGCAGTGGCTTCTCTGCTTCATCCCCACTAGTGAGTTTCACTGTGGACTTCAATGTGTAGGAGGCCTTTAGGGAACACATAATAAATGGGGGAAAAAAAGGGTGAGGGAAGAATCGACAAAGTGGTTTAAGAATAATAAAAGGACCTTTCTCCAATTGTAACCTTTAAATTATTTCTTAGAGATAAGCATCTCTTTGGCATAGCTGGTTACAGAAATTGGTGTTAAAAAAGCTTAAATAAATAAGGGGTCCTTGCCAGACAGTCAACATTAAAGGCCAGCTTGCCCTTTCAGCATATTTAATTTTGATGAGTTTCCATTTGTTCACTTACTGGTTTCTAGTGTAAAGATGACATAAATAAGTTGTGAAATTGTGAAATTTTTAAATTGCTCTCTTTTTCAGAAGAACACGCATCTGAGCGTGTTCTTCTGTTTATGACAGACTATACGGTGAAAACACTGACATGAACAAACTAAACGCGGAAAGGAAAGGTGCCTCTTCTCACCTCTGTAACTCTCCTATAACTCAAGTAAATACAAGAGCATTTGCCTAAGCAGTAGAAGAATACTCATTTACTTCCACAAGCCTTTCAGTTTGTTTTCATTCAACTACCTATCAATCAATGATACAACGTAATTTCCTAATTGTGCCAATATTCGGGGTTTTTGCTCTTTTTAAATCCAAAACGTGTGTGTTTCAGTAAGACAGAAGTCTAAGTATTTAAACATGATTTAGAATATAATTTCTCTAAGGCCATTTTTTTTTCAAAGGTCTAGTTTTCTAAAGTTGCCATATAATTGAATCGGAATAGCAAAATTTATTAAAAACCCCACAAACTTCAAGTAAAGAAGGTTGAATTGATAATTTCCCAATAAATGCTGCTTTTCCTCCTTCATATATACAAAAGTTTTATTCTTTATCAGAGAAAACCCAATATATTCAAAGTGAAATGTACAATTTCTCAACGTTAAAAACCACAGAAGAGCACGAGCATCTTTTTTTTTTAACATGTCATAGCTTTAATGTATAGGAAAACCCAACCAACCAAACCAAAAGGACCCACTCAAACGCTAAACAAACAACAACAACACCTCCCCCAAATCCAAAAATCAAACAATCAAACCCCAAACACACCCTAGGAACTCTACAATGGTTTCTACAAGTTTGAAAATTAGGTTTGCAGTCAATTATTGTCCAAAGCTGAATGCATGCTCTTTAACTATAACAACCTTATGCAAATTAAAGTTTCTTATTATAGAATTGCTAATGAAATATTTACATTTACCACTAATGCTGCTGAGAATTTAAAAAAAAAAAAGGTATCTAAAGGGATTGGGCAGCTTTAGTCATTAGTATAATATGCAGATACTGAATATTTTTGGATACTCAGGGGTATTAGCTATACATTTCATAGATAGCATCATATATTGTTCTGTTTCGGCCAAGAAAGAACTTGGGTAATCGGATTTATATAGTCTATAGCATTTCCTAAGGCTGCTGCCTGGGATTTGTCTCTTTTCAAATAGTTGAGATGTCAATGTTCTTTTAAGACTATTTCTTAAATACTGAGCAACAACTTTATGAAGAGCTGTGCTGATTTCCAATTATGTAAAAATTAATTTGTTTAATCAAGCTACAAGAAGTTGAACTGGAAAAATTCCATCACATTAAGTAAAGGATTATTACTCACAAGAAATATTTTCAATGTCACACAGACTTGCAGTCAGAAGCCAGCTATATGTCTTACAGAGAAGTCTATTTGCCTGTTTCTCCTGCCTGACTAGTTTTTTGAAAGCCCTCCGCAACATCAAAATGAACTCTAAATACAGTATTCACTTGCTTTTTAATTTTGCCTTAATCACAGCCAAAGACATTTCCAGGAATAAGGCTTAGAGTTACCTTTTACAAATGTGCATTTTCTTTTACATGGTAAAGTGCACAGGAAAAGGAAAGGAGATTCCTGACAAGTTGCTCTGCCTCTCATCTAAGGAATGCCTAATAAATAAGGATATTAGTTCATGTGGCCCACTCTCAGCATTTGGCAATAAATGTTTCCCTTTTAAAACATATTTGCAAACTTGTAAAAAAAAAAAACAAACCCAGGCTTTATGTTGTCATAATGCATGAAATCCTTTAATTTTATTATTCGTGATCATTATCAAGTAAATTCTGTTGAAAAAAGGGAACAAAATTTTGGCATAATTTTGGGACGATAGCAGTACAGATGAGAATTGCTCCCATAACCTCCTTCTGAATGGTGATATATGCAAAATAATCCAAAATGAGTTGCTTTCCTGTCCCTTTACAGACTACTTGATATCCACTGCTCAAGTGTTTTAAACCTTCAGTCGCTGACTGTAATAGTGCACAGATGGAACAATATTTATTCTGTCAGTGGAAACTAATTAGGATGACACTAACTCTGAACATTAAACCAGAAGGAAAAAAAAAAAAAGGAAAAATGAAAAATCACACTTTACACAGTATGGCACATGATCTGTGAGTTTACAAATAAATACTATAAATTTTAATGTATTTCTGTAACATTGGAGGCATGACCATCTTTGCTGTTGCTGCTCCACATGGTAGCCAGAGATGGGCTTGCAGAGCCATACCTGGATTTGTGCACAAACCTCCCATCTCCACCATTAACTCACTCCACAGCAGAAACTGCATCCCAACAACTTCCACTCTGCCAGAAAAGCAAGTCAGACTTGCATAATATTTCAGACAATTTTTCAGTCAGCCACACTGCCCCTGTCACCAAGATGTCACGTCACCCCTCTCAGCCTGCAGCCCTTCAGGTCCTGGTTGTGCCAATGTCAGAAGCTGGGCAGAATCAAACTCAGTCATGGAGGTGACCAGCCCCTGCATTCTGCTTCTCCCCCTTAACTCCAGCCACAGGCAGGCATCAGGAAGTTGGCTGTGCTTTAGAGTAAAAGATCTCATTTGCTAAATCAACAGGTCTGGTAGCCATATCTATATATACATATGCACCCTCCATCCCTCCATGTAATGACTGGCTCACAGCTCCTGAAGAGCCAGGATCACACATGTGACCTCAGGACACAAACTGGTGATTTTCAAAACCTCATTATGGGCCTAAATCTACATCTTTTCCTCTCTTTAATAGCTTTAAGTCTCATGATTTTTGATGTTCATGAGCTTGAATAAATTGGTTCACAAATGCTAAATGTTTTGAAGACCTCCATGGTACAGCTCACATTCAAAAGATTATAAACACAGCTACAGCATGGTAGTTTACTATTAGACCCAACTATCCAATTGTCTTGCAGCACTATTCTCTTTAAATGAATGGACATGTCAGGGGAGAATCAGGTTTGTTATTAGTGTGCATTTGTATAGATTCACTATTCTAACATCTTACTCTATAATAACAAAATTTTGTAGGGGGCAAAAAGAAAGGTGTATATGCTTTAAGTAATGTTGACTTCTGTAATTTGAAATGGCAATTTTTTAGAGACCTAAAAAAAAAAGGAGGAAAAAAGAATATCAACTGCCCAAAGTTAAGCAAATGTTAACATTTGGGAAGTAAGGCATGATAAAAATGTCATCCCATTAACTCTGTTAATCTAACATGAACTAGTAAGAAACAGAACTGCCTGAGAAGGTGCGATCTCAAATGCTTCTTGTCTGTGCAATAGCATGATTCTTTAGAGGTGTTTAGAAAACTAGATTTGGAAGTGACACTTTCTGTATTGGTAGTGTTCTTCACTTAGCATCTCTCAGCAACCAGGAATGTGCTGATGCAGGATTTCATTTTGACTCCATCATATTACACAAAAAGTAAGGGTAGTAATGAATATGCCTTTTATAAAAAAGATGTTAAGCAAACACTTCTTCAACACTGCCATCCAGAGTCGCTAATCTAATAAAGGATATTGTCTATGTCTACAAATCTGTTTTTTCTCAGGTCAATAGGACTAATTCTGAATTTTAATTTTAATCTGAAAACATTTTTTAAAGCATCTCCAAAACCGGGATACTGAATGTGCTCCATGACCTTTGTTGATATTGATATTCATGTCACACCTCAAAGGTTTCTAAACTGCAAACTTACATTCTAAAATAATTTTTTTTACAAACTTAATTCAAATGCAAGGCACAACCTAATAAGTAAACCTGCAAAAAATTATGAAGTGCATCTTATTTCTAACTGATGATAATATCTTCTGTGGATGCCAGATACCATCTCTACTGAAATCATACCTTGGCTTGACAATAAAACTGGAAGTTACTCAAGTGTATTGTAGCCAACTGTCAGGTTTAAAAACAGTCACAACATACTATTAGTGGCATTCAGCCAATCTCTTAAGGAACACAATGACCCGAACTTTATTCTGAAAACTCAGTTTGAAAGCAAATCTATTCCCTAAAGTAATTTTCAGCACTGCTTAAAAAGCTTGGAAAAATCAGATTAGAGTAAACCAGATTATGTAGATGTTATGAGAATGTAACTTCTAAAAATAACTTTATGGATCAATTCAAGTAAAATTCAAATACAAAGATCTCACCTTTCACACAGCCCTGCACTTCTACATTTTATAATTCTGGCCCCAAACTATCAGATTGATAGAGTCTGTATAGTTACTATGGTGTTTAGAAAGCCTAGAATATAAAACAACTCCTGCACATTGAAGACTTTTGCCTTGAGAGGCTTATGTGAACACATTACACACAGTATCTGATAGAACTGATGCACTGTATGCTGTATTTGAAATGACAGTGGATGCCTAAGAAAAAATTATTCTCTCAAATAAACAGGCATGCATATCTATTAGTATGATCTGTAACAGGGTACAAATTTCCTTCCTTTTGTTAATGCAATATTCCTATCACTGTTGTAAACTTCCCTGTATGTGAAATAACACTCATACACACACGTATAAAGATAAAAAAGGAGATAATGCTAAATAGAGACAATGAACGGGGTCCAACCATTGAATGCTTGCCATAATCACAGAAAATGCACCCAAGTAAATGCTTAATAGAAACTCCTATGAACTAACAGGAGTGACACATAATCAATGAAACCCCTATTAAAGCATTATTAAGATGTAACCTTGTTTATTCTAGGTAATATAAAATGTAGCCACTCACACATAAAAGCCATCCATGCACTAGCCAGCCTATCACAAAAATGGTCAGATACAGTCTAAAGGAACACGCTCACAGATACTTCAGGAAAAGGAGCATACACTAACACTTTGGTGCATTTGGTCCAGAAAATAACTTAGATGTTATTAATGTATGACAGCATATATTGAACTTATTCTTTCCAAACAGCATTGACTAAATGTCTCTGTACAATTGATTCCAAGAGATAGCAGTTTACTACTTTGTGTATTCAAATTAAGTTACCGCTTAGCTAAAATATCACATGCAAGGAAAAAATTGAGTTAGTCTCAACACGTGGCTAAATAAGATAACTTGTTTCATGCACAGCAACTCTACCGACTTGTTTGTCTGCTGGTCATGACATGTAAGTTATAACTGTAGTATTAGGAGATTTACACAGGAAAAATACCGTGTTTAATTTCACTTTCACCTCACTAATGAGAAATACTGCATCAATTCAAAGCACTGTTTACCTTACTCATACTACAATTAAGTCTTTGAAAGGATTTTGCCAACATGGAAATTGAGGTTCAGACTTCTCTGCACTCTTATCACACAGTTTACTACCAGGAAAAGACATACACTCAGCTTTAACAAGGTAACTTACGATTTAAATGAAGCACATTTATGTGTTCAACATTTTTGGTGCCATCTATAAAGTCAAAATTACACCTAACGCCTAAGCACGATAATAAAAATATAGCAGTTACTTCCCCAGGACAAGTACAAACTAAGGAGCAATTGCAGTTCTAGTGGTCAGTTCCCCTCAAGATCATCACCAGATTCCCATTGAAAATGCTGTTACTCAACTTGAAATCAGGAAGTTTAGCTTTGAACAAGGTAATTGTCAGAGGTAGCTCCCAGTGAAGCAAAGATAATAGTTGTGTTGTAATCATATGTAATATAACAGAGAATGGTGAAAAAATTCTAATCGTATTTATCTGACCTCTATCTGCAGTGTTGCTAAATACATCAGAAGATGCAAAACTAGTAAATAAGACAGGAGAAGGTTTTTCACTATAAAATTAATATCCTCAAATGCAAGAACTCAAAAGAAAAAGGATCCCAGAATGGGTCAGGTTGGAAGGGACCACAGTGGATCACCTGGCCCAACCTCCCTGCTCAAGCAAGGTCCCCCTTGGGCACATGGCAGCACAGGACTGTGTTCAGAGAGTTCTTGAGTATCTTCAGTGAAGGAGACTCCAAAACCTATTTGGGCATGTATGAAAGTTGCCATGGCATTGCACAGACTAAGTCCATTAGTAATTTTAAAATTTTGTTTTCCATTTCTACAGTTTTAAACTTCGGATTAGGCTATTTTCTCTTTGAAACAGATACCCCCAGTGGAGTAATAGAATTTCATCATTACTCTAATTATTTGTTGCTTTTCTGCAATTTTCTTACTAAAATTACCTGTGTTAGCTCTGTAAACATCTGAACTGTCTTTGTTAATTAGCTATACATAAAAAAATATCATCATACAAGTTACTCTTTGCAGTATTTCTTTCTTCACCTGTTCTATGAGATAATACAGCACTGTGGCACAGAAAAATGTATAAAATCCTTTTGTGGCTAAAAATATACATATGCTCTACTTTTGTTAGCTTTCCCTTTCTTTTTCTTCAATCTAAACTACAAGACATTTTGACTTATAATTGAATTTTTACTGACATGTTTGTTTTATGATGTTTGTTTCTTAAATCTCTATCAGAACTCTGTAGAGCTGATATACACATCAGTGTCTGCTCAAAGTAACAAAAGTGCAATCCAGTGGAATTAAATGGAGCTGAGTTTTGATGCTAAAATAATCTTGTAAATACAGCTTCATTGGAAAACAGAGGTAAGAAAATCTCAAGAGGCTCAAGCAAAATCTGTTTGGTTCAAAGAAGCATCCTAAAATTTCTTTTTTTTTTTTTTCTACTGAAAACTATGCTCCTTTTTCCTTCCTCTCCATGCAGTTGTTCATTTAGAACATACTAGCTTTACTTCTCAAGAGGACAGAGAAGAGAGCTTCCTGATGGTCCAGAGAGAACAGCAGCATCTTTTCTCATAGTAAAGACTGTAAGGTACAAAGAGGATGACTTTGGTACAAACTATTTGTGGAGAAGAGTTGTGAGCATGTAGAAGGAACAAAAACTAGGACAGTGTCTTTTCATCAGGTATGCAGGAACAACATTCTTAGTTCTAAAGGACCCCAGTTCTCACACAGAGCCCGGGACAGTGATTCTCTGTCAGAAATTCAGGAAAAAAATACTTTCCTTGCTCCTCCCCATTCTACACAATAAGTCAATGCAATCAATACCCAAGTAGGTTGGAAGGCTAAAAAACTTAACAGACATAAATGTTCATCCCAAACCTTCTCACCTGCCATGATTACTATCAGTCATTCTTACTAATTAAGATAAAATAAACATTTCTTACATCTAGCTGTGGGGGAAAGATATTTCCTGTGAAACACCCAGATGGGAACTTGCTCAGCAAATATTTCTCTCCAGAAATAACTTCTTAGCTACTAACAAATAAAGTGAGCACGGTCCCAGTCTCCAGCCTGGAGGACAAGTGGCACAGAATGAAGATTAGTGCTCTTTGTTAGAGTCCACATTGAGTGTGTGCCCTGGCTCCATTGAGTTTATATGGCTGTAGCCTGGGAGAATCCAGAGGAACAGCAAAACTTTGAAAAATTTCACTGACATTAAGTTACTTAGTCACGAAAATGAAGTATCTATGTCAATTTCCTATGTATTAGATTTTTTTTTTTTATGTGTAAGATACATGGTAGGTCAACTTAAAATACATGTGACATATTCCAAGTTCTCCAGAAGCCTTCACTAGAATTTATTTTAGTTTTTTAAAAATTAAGTCCAAAACAGGGAAAGAGCTATTAAAAAACCCAAGAAAACGTTTCAGAAGGCAAATTTTGAGTTTTACCTTTGCAATACAATTTGCATCTACAGACTGTTTCCCTAAATTTATATTGAAATCTCTCCCTTCATTGATGAGCACACATCTATGCATATATTTGTAGTAAATTGAAAAGAAAGGAAGACTGTTGGGAGAAGCACATATTTTCAACATCTGGGTTTGATTCAAAGGAAGGGGAAAATCAAGAAAACATGGTCACAATAATGGCTTAAAGAACAGAGGGGGGAATACGAGGGACATCTAGAAGAAAATACTAATTTTGATGCAAATAATCGTCAATTAGATAGCATGGTTCACAAATAGACTCATTAGGGAACTGGATCCAATCAGTAAGAAATACTTCTAAGGTTTGTTGTTCTGCTACTTGTGTTCTTAAACAAAACAGGAAAGTTTGGAGTGCTGCATGATGAATAAAGCTATTGCAGGAAAGCAAAATATATTGAAACAGCAAGAAGGGCTGGAACACAGATACCAAAATGCATGCGTTCTTTAGGAAAAACAAAAATAGATGGAAAGGGGTGTCTGATGACGTTATAGACTGTGAAAACATAAAAAGGGATAGGTTGGCTAAAACACTCAGGTCATGTCAAAATAATAGACGCGGGGGGAAAAAAATGAAGTGTGCTGGAGCAGTCATAGAAATTATTCATTAAATCTCCACAGTTTTATCATGGCTTGGCGGAAACTGAGGTGGAGTCATGGGTATTTAAGGAGGCAGAGGAGGTAAATTGATCCAGACAATAAGTCTTCTATTAATTCAATGTTTAAATACATATATAGATATAACCGAAGAATGGGATGAAGCTCATAATGACTGATGTAAGATAATTTATGCCAAGCTAATTTCTTTGATAATATAGCTGATTTTATGCATGAATCATCTAACTGTGCATCAGCATATACACACACACATACACATACATATATGTGTGTGTGTATATATATGTGTGTGTGTGTGTTACCTTGCTACAGCTGGAAAAACAGGAATTAGTAAAAGAACTGTGAATTAGGGAAACATTAAAAGCAATAGAATGACAGTACTGAAAGGACATCTAATGAACTGAGGGAAACTTGGTAATGAAGCTCCTCATAGATCAGTCCACAAAACTCCCATAACTTCATTACTGAGTATGAATATAACATCAGTAGAAACACACAACAGAAGTTTGCAAATGACACAAAATTAGGAGATACCACGAGTAGAAAGAAAAATCAAAATATCATACTGGTAAAATACGTCCAAGTAAGCAAAGGTAATGAAGAGAAAGTAGTACTGTCAACTATGAGATAACAGTGAGAAAACAAAAAGGTACAAGTTGAAACTTAAGCACAAAGACGAGAAAAAGTAAAAAACTCTGAAATGTATAAACTGATTGGAAGATGTATTTTCACCAACTGATTAGATGTAAATATGAAAACAAGCTATGCAGTTGCAGAATATAAATAGGATTTTTTTCCCAGATAGTATTAATGTCATTTCAGAGTGAAACCTCATGAGAACAGTAATTCTGATTTTATTTAGGGAAGATTAATTTAAACAGGAAAAAGGACAAGGAAGGGCTATAGGAATGACACTGGGAATGAAGAGTGTACATTTACAGAGAATAAAAGACATTGGCTTAGTCTACCCTGCCAAGACTGAATAGGAATATGACTCTTCTGTAAAAACATAGTCAGCAAAGCATATACACTGGAGATGAACTATTGAAGTCAAAAAGACAACATTGGCACAAGAACAAATAAGTATAAAAAAGCCATAAATATTTTTATGCTGCAAATTAGAAGATTTGTAACTCCCAGGGCAATAACATTATTGAACAGCCAACTGGAGTCCTGAAGGACAAAAATAATTAGCTCATGTTAAGACACAGCTTTATCATTTTATATTATAATATATAGTGACAGTAGCAGACCGGACTTAGAGATTCCCTAGGCCCTTATGTGTTTTCTATACCCATCTGAGAAGAGTTACAGAGCTCTTCTTAGCCTGTGGAGAGCTGGTGGGACTAGGGCAGTGCTAACATCAAGATAAAGATGGGAAATATTAACTTGACACAGAGCCACATTAAGAAACAAACTATTGGTTCCAAGCTGGGCCAAGCTCCACTATATGCACTTGAGAAAATGGGCAAAATCCATTTTTGATTGTGCATTTCCATATGAGAGTATAGTTCAATATGATTCTGGGTATGGAAAAGAGTAAATAGAAATATGAATACATTTAGTCTCAGTCCTTCAGCATAATTCATTTCCTTGACCCAAGTTACCTAAAGGTTAAGAACAACATTGCAGAGCCCAGCATTCCTTTCACTTGCATGGCAGAACCATTCCTTCTTAGATATACACTGCCTGCTTCACTCCTATTTAAATACTAATGCACTTTTTTCTTTCTTTTATCATTCACTCATGCCTCCTGATGTTGGCACCTACACCACTGTATGGTAAAACTCTGTTGATTTACACGCAGAGACCTTCACAATATCAATTTTGAAAAATAGGTTTGTGTTTCTGTGGTTGTTTCGGGGTGGTTTTTAGGGTTTCCTTTAGTTGTTTTTTTTTTGTTTGGGTTTGTTTTTGTTTTTTTATTGTCTGGTTGGTTTGCTTGTTTGTTTTTAAAATAGTTATCTTCAAATACAACATAGAGATTGTGCAAAGTGGTTTTCTTTTCGTGAACTTCCAGCATGTGGCAGTGATCAAATGGGTACAGCTGTCCTTTAAGGACATTGGCAATTATTGTCATCATACCTCCTGTTAGGCAGTTCAAATTGCTTAAAACTTTGATAATGATTACTTGACTGCATTTAAATGAAGGTCGTTTACCCTTCCATTCCCTACTTATATAGCATCTTTCGTGCAACACGCCTCAAGGCCCTTTCCAAAGAACACTAATCAGTACACAAAATTATATTGAAGCAAATAACCTTGTCACAAATTCCATTACACAGTAAAAGCTAAATAAAAAATAATAGCTTTCTTGTCTATATTTAAAAATATATATCCACTTAGTGTCAAGCTTTTCAAGTAGAAGAGAATGCCACAGAAGAGAACTAATCCTACTGCACAGCAAGGAAATGAAAAGTAAACTATTGCTACAAAATTGCTATCAATACTTGTTCTACCTTACCAACACAATGGACAATTGCAAAAATGAGTATTCTTAAATGCTGCCTCATTTTAAATTCAAAAATTTTCAATGGGAATTTCAAAGAAGCAGCTGAAACCATGTCCAAGCCGGCCAACCAGCCAGTGAACGGAAACTGCCTTGTCCTGCAATAAC
>WEZZ01002316.1:0-10589 GCA_013400585.1 Chloropsis cyanopogon | reverse complement strand
TTTATCCCTGCATTCCCTCTAATTGTAGTCCCTTCCTACCATTCTTCTGTTCTTACATTCTTGTGCTTGTTTGCAAGTGGCTGAAGAATCTTAGTGGTATAACTGACATGGATTTACCCATCCAAAAGAATGTTAAAATTAAGAACAGTGTTCCAACATATGTTATACCCCACACTTGCTACCACCATCTCATTTATGCAGGAGTTCACATTTGGTTCTGCTTTCCTTCCCTCCTACACTTATATTTCCTATACATGCGCACACACACACACACATCTGTTTTCTGTTCTGCAATAAATAGTAAAATTTAGCTGCTTAAATAAAACTATTGGTATATTTGGGGGTCTGTAGATGTGACATTCAGAATGAAAATAGAATGTATTTTATCTGTCCAGTAAATTCTGTAAAAGTACCTGCCATGAGAATATTTCTAGTCGAGGAAAAGGGCAGAAGAGAGCATGAAAGGCTGTCCTATGGGACCTTTTGGTCTCTGTACTTTTATTATTTTACAGTGTAGGGCTGATGACTTTGATATATTTAATATGCATTAAAAGTTTCTCGTATTTTTAGGATTTTTGCACATGCTGTTTATGTATCAATGTGTTGTGTGGGCTAGCATATGAGGGATTTTTATCACTGAGGTTTTATCAAAACTGGACAGAAAATAAAACTGGATAATCCTCTTTTTTCATTTGGGGGATTTCTTTTTTTAAATAGTTCACCTCTTCCAGTGTTGGTTTAAGCAAAAAAATCTGATCTGAAATAGGCTTTTGAACAAAGGTCTAATTTAAATATAGATAGAAAAGGGCAACATTTTTCCCTTTACTGCATTTTGTTCATTCCAGCAACGTCTGCCAGTACATGTTGATGATTATTTACAAATAAGTTTCTGTTTCTCTCCCCCAAAATATTTTCCATCTTGAGAATACAATCTTCCAGTAACAATTTTATGGTTAAAGATGTAAACCAATTTTTCATTAAAAGCTTTTAATGCTGGCTTTCATAAAGGAAAACTTTCCTCTTTTAAATTTTGATGTGTCATATGTAGTCAAAAAAGGTACTTGGAAAGGGCTCCAGTTTAACTGCACAAGCTGTTTTTTGAGAGGATGGAAACTGAAAAGAAATTGTTTTAATTTTTACAGCAAGAAAACCTTTGCTTTTGATAAACCATAGAGAAATGTTTTGTCAGGAGACTCAATACTCTTGACTAGCGTGAAAAAGAATTGCAGTTATTATTAAGTAGGCAGGTCTCTCCCTATTAGATTGTGTTCAGTGCAGTGGAGATACTAGAAATGCTTGAACATCAATTAAAAAGAAATGTTTCTTAAATCTTACAAGACCAAACAGCTCTTTTCAGCAGAACTGTACCCCTGGGAAAAAGGGAAGCTAAAAGGGCAGAAAGGCTTGCTTTTTTTCATATGTCATATTTGGGTCTTTAAACCAGCAAAGAGATGAGATCTCTGAGCACATCCAATAGTTTGACACTGCTGAAAGGAGAATTTCAGGTTCTGTTATCCCTGCTTCCTCTTCCACTTTCCCTTACTTCTGCCCCAAGGTCCAAATTATTTTTTGCGGTCACTATTACTTGTTCAACCACCCATGAGTGGATTCGGCTCGTTAAGTAAGCAGAAAACAGGGTGGTTTTTTTTGCTGAACTAAGCAGGCTTTTGCAATTTTACTTGTTATATATTTGTCCTGAAAAAGTGAGCACAAACACATAACAAACAAACAATCACACTCCTGGAAAACATACAGTATTTCAGAAATCAGAAGGATTACTTGTGTGCTTAAACCATTACGAGTTCAAAACCTGAGAATGAAACAATTTATCTTTTCTGATAGAAAATAAAATCAGGATATTTTATACCAGAAACAAAGAATTTCTGCAGTTGCTATCACCCCAGAGTAATTGAGAAACAAGGTTATTTTTTTCATTTAAAGGTCTGCATGGATGCTAGGATTTCACAAACACAACTAAGTCAAGGTTAAATTGGCTTCCTCTTCAGTCTTAAAACTGGCAAACTTTCCTCCCCTTAACCTCTCTGGTTTTAGCCCCTTGTGTTTTCCAGAAAATTCAGAGAGAAATTGCATTCTTTACCTTGTTTGTAAATGCAACCCCTTCCCCACTTTTGTTGGTTTGTTCAGTGCTCTGAAATAAGCAGGTTATGTTTCCTTTTTATCGAAAATGATGATGTAATGGGCAAAACATCAGGAATTAGTAATGAAAATTCTGAAGTCCTCTTTCCTTAAGAGAAAAAATTGAAGGTGCCAAACTAAGATCTTCTATAAGCTTTTTAGGCTTTCTGCTCCTTGAACAGCTCTGAATGTTTTTTTCAGACCATAATTAATGAAAATAATATAATCTTTGTCTTTTGGTGCAAAGTACATTTTTCTTTTATTCTTTTAAGTGAGGAGAAAGCACCAGATGAATCATGATTTTTGCAACTTGGTTTCTACTGAATCAACATGTAGTACTTTATTTCTGCAAGTATCCTAAGACTTCAATAAAATGGGTTCTGAAAATAGTTACCCTTCCAAAAGGCCAAAATTAGACATAACATCCTTGTAAGTGCATGTGTTCAAGAGCAGGGTATTTTAAGACCTGCATTTTAATCTAAACATGTGTTTGCTATCAGATACAAAGGTTAGGCTTTCACAGATTGTTCTGTGCACAAGGAAAATCCCTGAGGTTTTTTTTTTTGAGACATAATATGTCTCAAAAGTATGGGTGCTTAATATGGGTGCTTTTACCTTTACTAACCCACAGTGGTGAAGATAAAAGAAATTGAACCAATGGTTCAGCATATTTTAGCCTGGCTCCAGCCTTTTTTTCTCCCTCTGAGTATAGATATACTCTCTGAACTGCAACAACTACAACCCACCTACAAGTGTTAAGATGCTCATTACTGCACATGTCACAAGAGGGATTTGAAAAACTATCTCTTTGTAAGGAAAAACTATTTATGATGCTCAGTATTAAAATTCAAATGCATATTCTTATATTAACCCTCTTGAGGAAAAGGGAACCTTTTGAGGGAATGAAGTTTTATGTATACCCTGAATATGAGTATCTGTAGTAGCAATTGTTCTATAGACAGACAAATCACAGAAGGAATTCTGGATGCACAATAGAAGGATGGCAATGATTAATTAGCTGAATTTACTACAAAAGAATTGTGGCACAATTTGACTCAAATATCAGTAATATAATGGAACTACATAGTTCCTTCCACTCTGGAAATAGGATATTGAACAAAAAGCAGAAAGATCAGTAGTACCATTTGTCCCATTGGCTTTCTGATACAATACAAGAAATAGATTGGTTATGAGTTGTCAACCATGGATTGCATAGATTAAAGAAACAGAAAAAAAAAAGAATGGAGTTATGAGGGATTTTTTTTTTTGTTCATTTTGCCTCCAGCAGTTGAGTTTGGAGTGAAAAATAAAAAAAAAGGATACTCTCTTGACACACCAGTAGTTTACAGCTCTTTAATTGTCAATCTTAACTTTGGCCTAAATGCCTTCCAAAATGTTTACAGTTTCTTAAAATCTAAAATCTTGTTTTAGGACTTGCAGACCAAGTATTTTCAATCTGAGAAGTATAGAAGAAGCCTCAGCTGAGCATTGTCACAAGAAGACTTATTTGGGAGCTTGTTACTAAATCTTGTCCTTCAGTATGCAGATCCAGAGTCACTGTGATTGCTATTGCCTTTGCAGATGAACAAGCTGTGTTGCAACTGTTTTTAGGAATGTTTTGTTGCCATTAATTCAGCAGTCACTTTTCTTTTTATGGGCTTTCCTCATTTCAGAACTTGAGACTTATCTACACGGAGCAATTCATGAAAATTAATGTGAGTCAACTGAAGATGTGACTTAGAAATAGATCAGTTAAACGTCATTAAAACCCCTAAGGACCTTCTTATCCAGAATTCAAGTGGTCCTAATTTAATTTAATTTACTTCATCAGTGAAGTTAGATCATTCAAATGTAGTTTCTAAAGGAGAACATCCACATTAGGATTTAATGTAGTTTTACAGCTTCTCTTTAAAGTAACATTTTTAGTTAATTCACTTTCCTGATTGTCCTCATATAAATAAATCCCTAATCCCACAAGTGTTTTTAGTTCTGGCTAATCCTTGACACTACTTAATAAGGGACTGCATAATCCAGATAGTGTCTATACCAATTGCTCTGTTGGAAAACATCCAATTTCCAGTCTCTGCTGCATCTGGTAAGACTCTTCTCTGACTATTCAGCTTTACCAGCAAACTATGGGGCAGTTGTAAGACAGGCTAAACCTACAGCAAGAGGGTTTTGTTCCCCAAAATCAATTAGCTGATACTAATACAATGAGACTTCCATCTATTAGTCAAGCTAAAAAGCTTTTAAGCTGATCTGCAGGGGATATCTTTAGCATCTTCATCCAGACTTTCCCTGAGGGCTGAACCATTTTTGGTCATGCTTGAGAGGATGCTTGAACCTTGCTGTAATGCTGAGGTGCAATTGTTGGACAGAGCTGGAGAAGTCTGTGTAGGAGGCAATTAAAATTCCATAGTGGATTTCATAGGTGTCAATCAGCAAGGGCTGCATAGAGGATGTATAGGATCATTATAATTTCAGCAGGCAGCTCAGGCATTTAGCTTATTTTAGGTGCTTTGCGTAGTTTATGGCATTATATATTTCTCCAAAAGGACGTAATGTTGGTAGGAAATTAGACCATTTGTGCTATGTTTTTAAACGAAATCTGAACTGCTACGCTTTTCCTTTGTTTGCTTTATAGTGGACCTTTGAAGTAAAGACACAGAGATGAGTAAAAATATGGATAGTGATGCCACTGTTGAAGTAGAGTAGTGTTTATGGTATGTAGAGATGTGAATTTCTGCCTTGTGACAAAACTCCATGATTGATCCTGCTATGCATGTGGGCTGGTTTGAGCTAGGGTAGAGATAATTGTCTTCACAGTGGCTCTCGTGTGGCTCTGCTTTGGATTCCTGATGAAAACAGAGTTGATAATAGAGAGATGTTTTTGTTATTGCTGAGAAGGGCTTGTACAGAGTCAAGGCCTTTTCTGCCTCTCGTACTGCCCCATCGGTGAGAGGGCTGGGGGTGCACAAGGAGCTGGGGAGACACAGCTGGAACAGCTGGCCCCACTGACCAAAGGCATTTTTCATACCATATGGAGTCACGTTCAGTGTATAAAGAAAGGAAGAAGGAAGGGGGAGACCTTTGGAGTGATGGTTTTTGTCTTCCCAAGTTGCCATTAGGTGTAATGTCCATGGGAAGCAGTGAATTAATTGCTTATTTTGCTTTCCTTGCATGTATGTGTGTCTTTTGCTTTACCTCATTGTCTTTATCTCAACTCATAAATTTTCTCTCTTTTGGTCTTCTGATTTTCTCCCCCATCCCACCAGGGGGGAATGAACATGTGACTAAGTTGCTGACTGAGGTTGCACCACAACAGCATGCATCCCTGGTCGTTTGGGTTGAGTAGCTGAAAGTAATGAAGTGGGCAGACAGATGCATCCATCATTTGTATAAAATTGGCCACAGAAACGGTGCTTTTAACAATGCTGGCTTTATCAGCTGCCAAATTCAGAAGAGACTTTTGAGCTGCATTGCTTTTGGATTCTACCAACTATGTTGATCAGTTCTTCACTAGCCACAGTGGGAGTGAGAACATCTAGCTCACATGTAGAACCTGATTTTTAGATGTCTTAATCTAGAGGTAAGTCCTAACTTTTTACTAAGCATCGAATAGGGCTTTTTGATCTTTGAATCTGTGTACAAACTCTAACATGATGATACAGTAAATTCCACATTAGAGCCAATCTTGGATGGAAACCACCCTGGCCATAGGACAGAACAATCCCACTCACATGGCTAGGTTAGACTTCTCTGAAAATTTTTGGTAGACTAGGTTTGCTCCCACTGACCTTATGTCAATTGACCGTGGATGGTCTGTATCACTCCAATTTTATGGATCACTGAAATAGGAGTACAGACATTTCCTCTTGTGGGGAAAAAAACCCACAAAAACCCAACTGAAAACCAAAACCCTAATAATATTTTGAAAGTCTTCTGCTAATTACACTTGTATTTTAGGTCTTGGTCAAAAGAAGGCAGTTTCAGTGGCTAGGTACCAATTAATTCTGAGTTTATAATAGCGCAATAGTATCATCGTTTCTTCTTTGGGAACCAAGTATTCCAAAAAGGTTTCCTACCCACATATTTAAAAAAGCCCTCAAACCTAGTATCTGAGCTCTGATAAATCATAGCCTGAGGTGGTCTGGTTGGAAAATGAGAAGCCACTGAAAAAGGAAAATGCTGAAATTTCACTCTCCATAGGGATTACCAGTTTCATTAGCCTCGGTGAAAACCACATTTCACTAAATTTAGAGCTGCAGCAGAGCTCAATACAGATAATGCATTTAATGTATGCTCTGGGCAGTGAAGTTGAAACTATTTTCAAGTAATTTTCTTCAGTGTTGGATGCAGCCACCCTGTAAGTTTCCTGATAAATTAGAATTTTTCTTTCTCAAAACAGCAAGTGACACTGTTCCAAAGCACCTAACATTTTCTGTGTTGGTGAAGGTGTATCATCATTTCCCATAGAGTCATGTTTTATCACCACCTGGTAATATAATGTCACAGTATGATAGCACATGCAATTTAAGGATATGTTTTTTTCCCAGCTCTGTAGTCATGTCAAACACTGTTGAATAAAGTAGAGACTTTTCTTTTTTCCTTTTTTTTCCACACATGAATCTTAACTCTACCAAATTAAAGATAGTTCAGGTTTGGTGGGGAGGCAAAAACTCCCAGTGTATTCTCCATAGAAAAATGAAGCTGTAGAGATGGTGTATTTATAAAAGGCAATAGAAGTTTGCAAATAAGAGAAGTGATTATATGGGGGACAAAGAATAATTCTATAGCAAATATGGTTTGTTTTTTTTCATAATATTGTTAACTGTGGAAGAATGCCACTGGATTTTACTGTATTATGGGCAGACACCAGACATTTATCTCATTTTTCATAGCATCAACTGTTCAGTTTTCTGCCCTGAAGCCTTTAAAAATTACCTTTGACAATGTACAAGTAAACTCAATTATGTAGTAAATATAAGCTTTTCAATAGTCAAGGTGATGTGACTTCATGGCCCATGACTATGGCTCTTGGTGACAACAGCAATCAAACAATACTAAAATTAAACAGAAGTTTAATTGGATGTTTATGTAGGTTCTGGAGAGATTATTTTTATCAATAAGCTTTATACGTCTTCCAGATTAAATCTGCAATTTTCAAGACAAAAATTTTTGTCTTGTAGTAGGTTTTCGACTATACATTTTAATCAAATTGTCTATGTGGTAGTTTACTGATATTTAAGAATTTGAAGATTTTAAACAATTCTTTGATACAAAGGACCATGTGCTATTAGAAAGATGCTATATGTCCCATCTGTGTTGGATAGCCACCTTAGGTGCTCTTTATTTCAAAACAGAATAAGTGCAAATACTTGTGCAGGCTTCAGACATAGGGGAACCTAGCCAGGTAGAGTTAAATACGTGGTGATAGAATTAATACAAGGTGATAGAATTAATGTCTTGTGAAAAGACAACTGTTTTCGAAGTTATGTGATATGTTCTACATGGCTGAGTAGTAACTAAACCCTTCAAGCCTCTTGCACACCATTTCTCTAAAGGGCATGTATCTTACAGGGATTTTTAACAGACTTGCAGTTTTCAGCAGGGACTTCTGTTCTTTGGGACTCAACAGCAAATTGCAGTCTTTCCCACATTACTAAACAGGCAGGAGTATTGCACAGTATAGAGCTCTACTATAGAAAAGATGAACTGATCTACTGTATTTTGCTTTATTTCTAGTGTGCTATTTATTTTGAAAGGCTCAAGGGTTGCTGGAATTAAAGCTGTCAGAAATAAACGTTTTTGTCCTTGTTGTTCATTTAAACAGAGGGATTGTCCGGAAATTCCACTGCTAGGGTAACTACCTTTCAGCTTTTTCACTTTTTTTCCCCTTGGTGCGAAGGAAGTGGTAGCTAAGAAATTAAATTGTATTAAAAGGATTCCCATAAAACATATCATAGCAGCAGTAAGGAAATCTATGGTCAAACTTGGAATCAGATTATACAGATAAACATTCATGAACAGTTCTGTCTCAAACCCTGTAATTTATGGTTCACAGGAATTCTGAACCAAATAAGCAACAACTGGGGCACTGTTCCATATTTAAAATCCTGACTAAATCCAGGGGGATGAATTTTAAGTGTGAAGTCTGACTCTAGGGATGGTGAAGAGCTGTCTGAGAGCAAGTAGGTTTTTTGGGGTGACACATGCAATCACTGTTTCCATGAGGCCTAAACACTGAGGAGTACAGAGTCTTACTACTGAGAATTATTTGGCTTTTTTCAAACTTGATTTAGTGGCTGAAAAAGTGTTTTCCAGATAATTGCTGAAATTGAGCCAATGCAGTGTCTACTGTGACCTCCATATGGTAGATTATAGACTCTACTAGCAAAGGATTGCTTAAAGGATTTTTGGAAGAGCTCTGCATTCTGCTCTAGTGAATTGCACAGCTGAGAGTTTTTCTTGCATTGCTTGACCTCTGTAGAAGAGTAATGGCATAAGGGAAAGAAATACACTTCTGTATATAAACAGGTGGATCACAACTGTCTTCCTCTTGCTGGGAGCCTAAAATAGCGCCTTTTCTCCTTTAGCAGTTGTGGGAAGAGAAAACCCCAGGGTTGGGAATTACCCGTTGCCTCCTAAATTTCCTACTAGCTTCAGTTAGGTGCTTCTTTATTTTGTCCCCTATGTTGTGGTGGAATGTTACTCATTTTGAACAGGTGCACATTCCCCACTAGAACTAACTATGTAGTGCAGTGTAGGGTTGTCATATCTGTGGTATCCTTCCACAGGTGTCTGACAGGTCAGCTAAATGTTGATGAACTATCTTTGCCTCCAGGTCTAGGCCCTCTCTACTGTGCAAACTTTCCACATCCTGTTCTATCAGACTATACTTTCTTCAAGGTTTTTCAGATCCTTATTTTCCCCTTACTTTTTCCTTTCAGTCAGTCTGCTTGCCTTTACCCTTCTATGGTTATGGAACCTACTCCAGGTGTGAGCTTGGAAGGATGAGGACAAGGAAATGAATCTTGTCAGGAAGAGAAACACTTTGGGCATGCTTTTTCCTCTTTTGTGATTCCTCAGAGGCATCCCCACTTTTACAAAAGCTTTGGGTTTTAATTCCCTTGCTGAAAGAGACTATAAAATGCAGCTTTCACAAAGTGCTGTGAGATACAGGTGAAATGAAGAGCCAAGTGATATTAGTATTAGAAGAGATAGTTAACTACCCTTCTTCAAAAACAACATTTGTCATTCTTCTGTGTAATGGACTTGTTTGTGTCTCTTGAGAAAGAGGCAGTAAGCTAATAACCTACCATCTTTCTTAGGAAGCCAGTTTAAGGAATTGTTTTCAGTATCTCTCTGAGTGGAGTTGACTACAAATTAGTATATTTCCTCCCTGAAATGGATGTATTTTCTATTATTATTCTGTCACACCAGAGCCTGTCTGCTACTTGCTGTGATACTGCTAATATTGTGGCACCTTCATCCCGCTATTCTCTGGAAGCAGTTACCTCTTGTCTACAGTGTTAAGATGAATAAAAGAGAGAGTCTTTAATATGGTGTCTAAGGATAATGATCACCAGAACTTTTGCTTCAAAGGCTTTTTTTTTTTTTTTGCTAGCTTTGCCAGCATTTTTTATTTAATCCCACTTTTATTTATTAATAAAAAGCATTAGTTTACAGAAATAAGTAAAGACAGCTAGAGATGATAATTGTTGCAAGGATATAGTGGTGACATAAAAGTATTTTTTCCAGAAAAATAATAAAACAAATGAGATTGATGAGGGTTTGCAAGTAAGCTTGCTCTCTCCTGAAATGTTATATTCTTTTCTTTGCCAATAGTGCTGACTATGTTGGTTGATTCTGAAGAGGAGATATGATTAAAATGGGCAAGAACTCATTTCTGACTACCTTCCCAACTCCAAAGAAGAAAACAGAAGAAAGGAAAAGAATAGGGGTCAGAGCTACAGACTACCTAATTTTAAATAATCTCTCCTGTTTAATACATGGAAGAAATATTTTGTAGATGGTGTAACTTGCTGGTTTTTTGTTGCCTTTTTGGTTGTTGTTTTTGATTGCTTTTAATTACAGCAAACTCAAATACCCCAAAACTTTGGACAATAACAAACCTGTGCCACAAACCTGTCTCTTTTTCAAATGGTTTTGAATGCAAGGTCTTGAGTATTTAATAGGATCCTCACAATGGAATTCTTTGTGAAACTCATCCTTAATCACAGAACTAATTGAGTTGGAAGGGATCCACAAGGATCATTAAGTCCTACTCCTGGTCCAATACAGCACCATCCCCAAGAATCACACCATGTGCCTGAGAGTGTTGTCCAAACTCTTCTTGAGCTCTGCCAGTCTGGTGCTGTGACCACTTCCCTGGGGAGCCTGTTCCAGGGCCCAGCCACCCTTTGGGTGAGAAACCTTTTCCTAATATCCAA
>WEZZ01002315.1:11976-26184 GCA_013400585.1 Chloropsis cyanopogon | reverse complement strand
CCGAATTATTATAATTTTGAAATTAAGGGGCTCTCAGGCAAAGATATGGGAGTAGCAATAACATTTCTTTTATTAAAAAAATTAAAAATAAAAATAAAAATAAAAATAAAAAATTAAAATGCTTGAACTTATAGGGTAGGACTGGAATTTCACACTTCTGAGTTTCTGTCCCACCACCCCTCTTTTACCCACTGGTTGATGCTAAATGGGTCACTTGGTGTATTGTATATGAATAAAATCTGTTTTTTCACAGAATCCTCTTCTATAGATCAATCAGCTTTAGAGCTCTCACACATTCTAGCAAGGCATTGCTTTGGAACGAGATCAAAATACCTAAACAAATTTTAGTGATGATGTTTTTCACTAAATTTTTAAGTCAAAACACAAGAGCTCCTAAATTAATCACATGAATGAATGCAAACAGCAATCAGGGACAGAGCACAAACATTTGGTTACCTTTAGAAACCATCAAAACTGCTTGATTTTACATTTGCAGATTTTCTTTTTAATGCCTGCATTTTCTGATCAACTTTATCCTTGGAGATAGTAAAAGTTTGTGTCTTTCCAATAGCTTTTTAGTTGATTTATTTCTGCACTCAGTGGAGATGCCTCAACTCTCTCTTGGTGAACAATAACAGTTTGGAGTTCAGGGTCTGGTCTGCCATCAAAGCTTTGGTGCTTAGGATGGTACACTGCCATTGGCACTCCAGGTGCTCTATAAGTCATGTCAGTGGGAGGAAGATCCTGCAGAACTGGGTTGCTGAACAGTAAGAGGATTATAGCTAAGTAGTTGCTGATTGGTGCAGCTTCTTTCTCAAAATGTTGTGTTATTTTCTTGGCCTCAGCTGACCACTGAAAGCAAGAACAGAATGTTTTTACAGACACAAAATGTCCTGATAGATAGCTCACTGACAGTTCTCTCTAGTTTTGTAAATAGAGAAATGTTGTGCATTCTTTCGGGAAACATCATGCTTTCTTGTCTGCACGATCTGGTGAGCTGGTGGAGCTGTCCAGGTTAGAGAGACCTTCCAGGCCCTACATTTGAATTTTCAAACAAGAAACATTCTCAATGCATGAGCACATAGATCTTAACTCTTATTTATTAACCATAAATGTCAAAAAGGACTCATGCATGTAACTCACTAAGCTTGGAACTACATGGACCTGAGCAGCAATGTATCTGGCCCATTTTTGCAAGGCACTCTATGAAAATAACCTATGAACATTCATCAGTAGAAAAAAAGAAATTTATCAGATTCATACATACACCTCATTGTTTTGCTTTATACATTTTTGTTAAATACACCTTTAAAGTACTGAATTTATAATGTGTGGCTACTCAGATATTTAGAACTTGGATGATCCTAAGTAGAAAAATACATGCAATGCAAGAGAAAGAAATGGCATTTTCTTAAAAGGCAAACCGGCTATGACATTTTTATTATTATTTTTATCGTCACTTTTTTCCCCTCTCTTTAATTCAACCACAAAACACCACAGCAGCTGCTTTAGAGGCAAGCTGCTGTGAAAGGCAGAGTCCAAACCAACCTACTATTTAATTACTGTCCTTAGTTTCGAATCAGTGAACAGGCACTACACAGTGTTTTTGCCTTCCTGATTAAATTTCCCCCTTTGTAATAATTGCTTTTAGCACCAAGAATATTATGTTCCAACAAACAGTCACACCAAGAGACAAAGTCCCCAGCTGGGACGTGAACTTGCCGTGCTGAAATGCAAGGGAAGAAGTGCATCGAAGCAGTGACAGAGCTTTATCTCACTAAAATAAGAGCTGAAGCTCTTATGTAATTAACTCAGTGCTGGCTGACTCCCCGTGTTTGCTCTCAACAGAAGGAGATGTTGTACACTAGCTTGAGAAATGAAAGGCCTCTCATTTACACACGAAAAGCTGCTCTCCGCTGGAGCTCACCAGGGCAGCTGGCAGCACTGGGTACAGCAGGGCAGTCAGGGTTTGAACCACTGCTCTCCTCCCTCCCATGACACCCCAGCAGTCTGCCCATTGTCCTGCAGAAATGGGCCCTGCAGTCACACCAGAATCCTGTCTGACCCTACTTTGGGATTTTTTTCTTTTTTTTTCATAATGATTGTTTGAAATACATTTTTTCGCTGAGTGCCCAGTCCAAGAGCTGTTTGAAGGGCTGAGAGGCAGAAGATGCAGGCTGTTTTGGGTACTAGAGGGCTCATCTCAAAAAAATGGAAGTTTTATTTGCCTGAGTTCTCTTCTAGGGAACATGGTCTTCCATGCATTGTTGCTGTGTAAAAATATTCATTTCAATATAACAAGTGGTGATTTTTCCTAAGCTGACCAGAGCTGAATTAGGTCAATAATGTGAAACACAGACAGACCTTGCTTTGAAATGTTTTCCTCATTTACTTTCACTATAGGTATCTGTGTTATCTTAGAAAAAAAAGCCTTGAAGATAGTTACAATTCCAGTTGCAAAAGCAATTTTTTTTTTCAGATATATAAATTAGAATTACACTAGTATTGCTGAATTGCACCCATCTAATATATTTTTCTCCTTTACCTCTGAGAAAGAAAGTAGATTCAAAGAATACCTATACTACCTCCAGCTGGTGTAAAAACATGCCTCAGAGGAGATCAAACAGCGCCACCAAAAGAATATTTACTTTTCTTTCTATGGTTCTGTTATTAGAATCATGAGACTAGCTCCATACAAAGATACATCATTTTCTCCCCAGAAAACATACCTAAAACTGTCTTTAAAGTCATAACAATGCAAAAAAACCGAAAGCAATATTTTTTCTGAAATTATTTTTAGAAGTCTCTTACAAAGCTTATTTTCTAACCATTTTATTTTCTCCTATGCTTTTGCCCTTTTATAGAACTGGTTGGGGTTTTTTCAAAGAAAATATATTTTCCTTTTTTTGTGTCTTGGTGCTTTTTAGACAATATATTCAACATTTCTGCTCTGTGATGGTGAAAGAGTCTTCTATTCATTTATATGCAGGACTTCTATCTCAAAGCAAGGGAAGGGCATGAACTGAAATGAATAAATAATACAAAATAGAATGAAACAAACTGAAATATTGGTCAAAAGGTAACATTTGCCCACAAACTTATCACTGCACAAAAACTGAGATAGCAATTAGTTTGTATTCTAATTTAAAATTTTCCATTAACAAAGTACAGATAGGGGCAGATATAGGCAATATTTTTGGCTACAACTTCCTTTTCAAAGGAAACATTTTCCTTTACAAGCATTTTTATGATGTCTTAGAAATGGTCTGCAGAATTACTTTGATTTGCAGTATGACTTTGACATTTGTCCAGGCAGCAGTCCTCAAGTTTGCTGAGTCTTAGTTTAGGAGTGAATCTTTCCAAAGCAGAAGATTTGCTCTTCACTTCACATTTTCCCACTGTCACTATGGTCAATTAAGGCCAGATACATAAAGTTATTTAAAATTCTAAAGATACTAAGGGTGACTTAGGAACCTAACACTTAGTCCTTGATGCCTTTTTTTGGTTTTGTTTGTTTGGTTGGGTTTTTTTGTTGTTTTTTTTGTTGTTGTTTTGTTTTGTTTTGTTTTGTTTTTTTGTGTTGTTGTTGTTGTTGTTGTTGTTGTTGTTGTTGTTTGGTGGGGTTTTTTGGTTTTTTTTGGTGTGCAATGACCTGAGTGTGTCCATTTTATCTGTCATGTTTATTTGCACCAATACAGGAAGTCTTGAAGCATCGCATGTTCTTAACCAGCTTGGAAATTAGACCACAGCAATCAGCAACCTTATCTACTTAAGGGATTTGGTGAAGGAGCTCATGAACAAGCAGAGAACGCTCCTCACATGGGCCTTCAGTGCCTGTCAGATGGGATTTATGCTCGTTGTTCAAAACAGGCATTTTGAATTTGGAAAAAGCTAGTCTGAAGGTGCATTTCCAATCTCGCATTTATGCAGTTCAAACAGCTCATCTTCTTCACAGAAACAGGACAGTAAAGAAAAATCCTAAAAGTTGTGCAGAGGTACTGTGATTTAGGACCAGAAGTTGCATCATGCCAGATTTAGCATAATCTTTGGACAACATCTCAAATATTAACATGCCTACAAATTTTTTTTTTAAAAATCGTCCCTAATTCTTTGATGAAGAGCAGATCATGCTGCAGTTAAGTGTTCCTGGCTTTGAGCCAATGATCTCCCTCAATATCGAAGGGAAGATCTGCATTCTTTCAGTTGGCCTGTTCTCCAGTTGGGAAGTCCTTGTCTTGTTCTTATGTCTATGCTGAGTGTTTGCACCATGAACCTGGAAAACTTCGAAGTTTTTGGAACCTTATGAACCAGAAGGGCATGATACAGCCTATTTATTCCTACATGCCAACAAGTAATACTGTTTGACCCTTAAAGATCTGTACTCTAAACACAAGCTACAATTTCCTCTGTACTTCAGAAAATTTCCAACAGCTGAATTACTAGGCAAGATTATTAATTTTACAGAATTTTCTATGGTCATATGTTTTTTAATATCTGTTGGCAGGTGTTGCCTGGAGAATTTAGCTGTTTGCAACGTTTGAGCTAAATATATTTTGAAGTGTTTTTTCAGTAAAATGTATCAGTTTTACAACAATTAGGGAGACAAAAGAACTGAAAGAACTGAAAACTCTGGGTGGTTATTGTCACTTACTTAACACGTCCAACATAAAGTTGTCCTGACTGGGTCAACTATTAATAAATTGTCCTCATAGCTGAAGTTATGGCTTCCCCCATACACAATATGTAGGTGTGTTCTCTGTATTTAGCAGCCATTAATGGATTTCCTTCGTTCATGTCAAGCTAAACAAAACTCGGACACCTATAATCCACCACATCTAAGCAAAAACTTCTGCAGATTGGTAACTCAGTGCATAAGAAACCACTGTTTTCCAGTTTTCCTAAACCTGGTTTCATTCATTTCCCTCTGTTACCATACCAGAAGTGATGTGACAATCCAAGTTCTCCAAGGTCTCTTAGAGTTCTGTGTTATTCCCTTCAACTGTTTCTTCTCCAGATCAGAGCCCTAACTTACCCACAATCCCTCTGTTGGAAAGTATTTAATGTATTTGATCATTATTACTGTGTTTCTCTGAATTTCACTGAGTTCAGCAGGTATTAATTAAACTTTGGAAAGGCTAAATAATGCTTTATGAAGCAAAATGTAGTGGTACTTCAGGGAGCTTGAGAAATTACAGTAAGGAAGAAGAAGATAATAGGCTAGAATTTAGGTGTAATCAAAACAGAGAGTAAATGTGCAAAGTAAAAAATACACCCCAAGTAATGTACCGATCAAGGCATCTATTCCACAATTTTCTAGCAACATGATCTAATGAAGGATAAGCTGCTTGCAAAAAAATTCCTCTTCGCTTCATGGTCCACAGTGTTAACAATATTCTGTTTTCCTGGTGCTATCACATCTGAGAAGCAATCAAAAATTCTTTCTTGGCTTTTGGTGAGTTTTTGATATAGTATACAGACACTAGGAAGTTTCAGCCTGCTACTGGCTGAGAGATGAAAGGGATTGGTGGGCTCATTTTAGAGTCTCAGGAGTAAAGACACAGGGATCTCCCTGTTTCCTCTTGTTTTCAGTCCCTTCGTATACATTAGCATTCACTTCTTTTTCCGTGGTGTGCTGGAAGAGTGAAATTGAGAAGAGGAAGCCAAACAGAGTTGGGCAGCAAGAGGAAGGGATTGAGGAAGAGGAATGGAAATGAAGCAGAGACTGGTGCTCAGGGCTTTTTTGCTGGAGGTAAAATAGAGAACTTTGTGTGCAGAAAGAACTGGTGGCTGGGAATGCAGGTACTGCTCCAGTTGTCAGCCTGCACCTCTGCTGGCATAAGCTTTGCAGATTGTTTGCATCCTGCCTGCCCTGCCAGCGCTTAAAGCCAGCCCTCCTTGGATCATGGCCTGACACTGACACAAAGCCCAAACAGCATGGGTAAAAGTGTGAGTAGTGCACTCTCCTCTTCCACGTAGGAAATATTGTGCTTTTACTGCATAAACTGAAGCATAAACTTCCTCTGCATTTGCTCTGTTCATTGTGGTTATATTTCTATCTATCCCAAAATTTCAACATAAACCTATTCACGTGGCAGAAAAATCTCTACAACATTCCAATTAGCTGCTAAGTATTTTTAGGTGTGTAGTAATCAGCACTCTTATGAATGTTGCACACTGCCCATGGGCATCTCTTGTGAGGTTTTTGAGTAAGGCTCTCAAAAATGACACTCCTACCATATATCTAAAGGATGCTATCAATGAAAAATCATACCAAAAGGCACAATTTTGTAAAAGCTTTAATATGACATAAAAAGGCAAAACAAAGTCCTAGGAGTGAATAGTGTGGTTCCTAATGTAAGAACAACACTGATGGCACCGGTGCCAAGTAATGGACCAAAAATTATGAAATAGTCTCACTAGCACAATAATTTCTCATCTCAACTTTTGCCAGGATTATTCATTTTTCATCTTAATTTATATATAAAGAATTATTCTAATCAGAATAATAGTTTTCCAGTGAAAGTTCCAAAGTAGTATAGAGAGACCGCCACACTAAGGGATCTTCAGAAGTTGATAACCTCAGTGAAATATGAGAACAGGATAAAGAAATCATTTAGAAACATTAATAGAAAAGAAGCACTAAGATTTTTCAAAAATCATTATAGTTTATTAAAAAAACCTGTGATTATATTTTATTGTTACTTCGGAAAAGTATTGAAGGAAAGGAAAAACATTTACTTATATGTGTAATTTTTTTAAAAACAACATAAAATGTAAAATAAAATTTTAACTAGCTGTATGAAACAAGATTTCAACACGTTATTCTTGAAAGTATTCTTCAAACCTGATAAATCAATGACTGCTTTTCATTAATTCTGCACAGCTAGATCAAACAAATCAGGAACATACACACTTCTAAGTAGCCATAATAGCAAAGAATTATTTAGTCCTTGTAGGTATAGACATAGTTTACCTAGGGAATGTCCTTACTTCAAGTACAACTTACAATAAAAAGGGAGAGGGCTGGAAAACATAAGAAATGATTGCCTGAATCTCCTACTTGCTCTCTATTTTAGCAAAGTGGGTTGTCCTAAATACATTTGATGATAGTAGTACACATGTGCATCTCAAGTAAAGTCTTTCTGTGCACTAGGTAACCTTTATATCTTCTGAGTCCATCAGTGCTGAGACTGCAGCCTGTGCTTATTCTCACCACATCAGTCTTNAAAGTTCCTGACAAAAAGCTTCTGTGATGCAAAATGGCATGTACTCCCTTCATAATAGTGCCATACAAACAGGATATCTGTGTCACAGTGGGTGGATTGCAGAAGTAGAGCAAGATCAAGTAGAGAAAGATAGGAAAGAAATGGGTAAGAGCTGAAGTATACTAAGGCAAAGTGCAGTGAGAAAGAGGACAAAAAAGCTGGGTATTAATTTCATAAACCCTGCAGACAAAGGAAGTTGTTAGGAAGCTTGCATGATCCACCTGTAATGACAAGGAAAAGATTGCATGTCTGCCTCATTACTGTTCACTATTACTCCCCACAATTTTTTTTTCCCAAAAGGGGGAAAAAGACAGACTGACTAGATCAGTTCAGAGAAACATTCTACACAAGAATTACATTAAGCCTGAGGCATAAGAGGAATGTTATACAGATTGTGCAAAGCATGAAAATTGAACTGCATGGCAAATCACTTTAAACAGTTATCACTGATATTAACCACTTCGGGATTTTACTGTCTAAAATATAAGCAAAATTAAAAGCATTAGGCTAAACATTTTTGTTCCTCTTTCCTTGCTTTGGCTACAGAAAAAAGCAGTATTGCCCTACACAAAATCAGAAAAACACAGACCATAAGACCGTAATATCTAATCAGTTTTTTACATGCAAGATATGCTTTGGTGTGATTAAATTAATATGCTAATAGAACATCTGACTTAATAATTCTGGTTTTATTACTTTTGTGTATCATATTTCTCTTTACAATAATGCAACATTTTTTACAATAGCAAACTTATTTCACATCCTGTGCTTTCTCAGTTCTTGAGCTTAAGTGGAGCTGTACCCTTTTATAACTAATAGTTCTTTTCCTTTGTTTCACTTCGCTGTATTGTATATTCATTGCTTTTCCTCTAGACAGGAACAAATGGTTCTGCCAAAAGAAGAAGATCTAAACTTTGATGAAGTTTCTGGATGGTATCTGTGATTGATTTTAAACAAACCCAATTTCTTGTAGAGACTATGTATCTCCTATCACAACATTTGACATCACAACCAGTCAAAATCATCTCCCACATGAAGGATGCACAGCCTCAGAAGTACCACTGACAGGGTGCAGAGACCCAGTGCTTTTCAGAGGGATGTCAGGAAATGAAGGCTTTGTCTCCTATACAGGAAATCTGTTTGTGAATAGTGTCTGTTCTTTCAAAAGTCAAAAAGATCTCAATAGTTGGTTTTGCAGACAGATTTTTTGCAGTCCTCTACTTCATACTCAAAACAAATTTAAAAGTTAATGTGAGCTAGGAGGGCTCATGATTTTAAGCCCTGTTTTTTATGTTTTGCATCTGCTTCTGGGCAAATGTAATCAGGGAGTAACAATGTGCTTCAGTTATGCTTATTTTGTCCTTATATACAAAGGTAAAATCTACTAACCTCTATGATTGTATTTTCTCTATTCACTCTGAAAAAAAAAATCTAGTGGGAATATTTCTATAAACATCAAAAGAAACTGACTCCAGCTTGAAAATTACACAAAAGAACATGAGGGCAATAGTAATTTAATACTAAATTTTGAAATACAATTATAACATTTCATCAGTATTTTCATTTCTTCCCCCTCACATATGCATCTTTCCCCTAAGGTCTAAAAAACCCCAGATTATTATTGAGGTATGTTAACAGTGACTATATCAAAGCTACTCCCCTAAAGGTCCAGTGCTGTGGAGTTTAAGATTTAAAATGTTTTCAAAAGTGTGGTCCACAGCTCAGTGATTTTTCATTACCAATCCTAAACTCACAGTATACTTATTTATAAAAATGTCCATTTGATGTTTAAGCTCTAAGCGAAAGTATAAATTAAGAGTCTGAACTACTAGAAAAAGTACTAGCAATAAGGGAACAATCGATTAAATCCACTGTACCATCTATCCAAGCTACTTTCAAGGGAAAATACTGCTCTTAACATTGATGCTTTCACAACTGGTATCTCCTAAGGCTTTACAGCACATGTCTGCAAAATATAGGTTAAAAGTCTTGATAACAGTGAATTAAGAAAATCTTCCAGTTCTGATTCTTAGAATTAAAATTATAGAAAAATAGCACTGAAAAAGACCCAAGGAATAACCTATTATTTTCACTGTTTAAAACATATGATATATTGTATAATTTGTTCATTACACACATTCCCCAGCCTTTTAAGTGATTAATTGTATTGTTTTGTTACCTTTATGAATCGAAATAAAAATAAACTGAAAACTCTATGTGATTTTTTTGTGCTGCATTTTAAGCCAATATATTCTTCCTGATCTTTGCAAAAGCCTTTGTATACCTGATTTCTGGGGTTTTTTCTCCTCTGTGTTCTTTGATTATCTTTAGAATTAAATGTCCCAAGCTCTTTAACTTCCTCACAGAAGTGATTTATTCCATACCCCTAATCTGTCCCATCCAGCTCTTTCAGATTCCTTTTAGTGATCCATATGTTCTTCAAAATATAGTACAGTATTCTCAAGTCGCACAAAACAAGAAAAAAAAAAAAACCTACCAACACAATGCCTTACTAATGGCCAGTATTTTCTTTAAAAGGAACAATTCTTTAACATTTCTAACAACCTCTGTTCACATTTCATCCTACTATACAACCTAGTATCTTTTACAACCTTGATCATTAGTTGCTAACTTCTTGGTCACTATCATGTGAAAAAAATCTTTTTTTCAAGGTTTTTTTCTAAACAGCTAATATTATCCTGAATTTCTTACAATCACAAAATATTAATGGATTGGTATGCACTTTAAAGACCATTTATTCCCAACCCCTCTGCCGTATGGGAACACTCCAACTAGACAAGGTTGCTCAGACCCCAACCCAACCTGGCCTTGAACACAGCCAGGATTGGGGCATCCTCAACCTTGCTGGACAATCTGTGTTTAACCACCCTCACAGTAAAAAATTCCTTCAAAATTTCTAATCTGGATTTCTCCTTTTTCAGTTTGTATCCATTCCTTCTTCTCCTACCGCTACTGTTCCCAAAGAAAAGTCCCTCTCCAATTTTCTTGTAGGCCCCTTTAGACACTGGAGGGTTGCTTTGAGGTCTCCACACAACCTTCTCTTCTCCAGGCTGAACAGTCCCAACTTTCCCTGCCTATCTTTGTAAAGGAGGTGCCCCAGTCCTCTTATCAATTTATTGGCTCTCCTCTAGACTTGCTCCAGCAGTTCCATGTCTCTCTTGTCCTGGAGGCACCAGAGCTGGATGCAGTGTTCCAGATGGGGTCTCACCAGAGTAAAGTAGAGGCAGAATCCCCTCCCTCAGCCTGCTGGGCACACTGCCTTGGATGCAGCCCAGAATTCCCTTGGTTTTCTGGGCTGTGAGCACACATGGCCGGCTCGTGTTGAGCCTTTCATCAACCATCACCCCCAGGCATCTCTCTGAAGGACTGCTCTCAATCACTTCTCCACCAAACTTGTACATATATCTGGGATTGTCCAGACCCAGGTGCAGGACCTTGCTTTGTTTAACTGTTTTAGGTTTTTGCTGGCTTACCTCTCAATCCTGTCAAGGTTCCTCTGGATGGTATCCCTTCCGTCCAGTGTGTAGACTGATGTCTATTTTTACCACAGAAATAAAGCTCTTCATAACTATCTTACTAAATTTTATCCTATTTCCATACCATATCTCTAATTTTTCAAGGTGATTTTGAATTTTAAACTCTTTCTCCAATGCAATTCTTAATCCAGCTTTTTTTTCTGCAGAATATTTATTACATAAACTTTTAATTCCCTCATCCAAGCACTTAAAACTATCAAGAGGTACCTCTACAGATGATCACATTCTTCTCTTTGTTAGACCACCAATTTCCATTCTGTGTGGGTAATGTATTGTATGTACTGAATGGTTTGGGGTTTTTTAAAATTTCATATTTTATTTATTTTAGAATGAGTGTTGTGAAAGACAAATTTTGGCCGATGATTTACTTTACTTCTAGTACATCACCATACATGAATCAACATAGGTTCCAAGTGCATGATACTCATTGGTCTGGTTTCCTGCCACTCATGATCTAACCATTCTGTACGGTCACTTGTGGATGGTCCATATTCTGTGCAGATCTCAGGTCATAAGGAGGAAGGAGCAGATTGCCATAACCCCTGCCCTCAAAAAAACCCAAATTAATAAAGGAACAAAGAATTGTCAAGTGCAAACTTCTTTCCCCTGAAACAAGGGAATCCACAAAGCTTCTTTCCAATATGTGTCCTCATTCCCTTATCTTTTATTGTAAGAAAGTAATAATGGATTTTGTACTTACTTTAAACAGGGATGCAAGAAACTGCCAACTCTTCCCTACGATATTCTAGACTGATTTGCATGAAGTATCATCTATCAGTTTCTGTGAGACTGCACTCAAAATAAAGTATTATTCAATGTAATGGTGGCAGAATCTATTCCCAAGGTAATGCAACTTCCTATGTGTTCAAAGAAAGGAGATATATACATACAAGGACAATAAAAGAAAGGTAGAGACACTAAAATATTGAGCAGATTTTAATTTCTCTGTACTGTTTTGAAATAAACCAATTTTTTTACTGTCACCAGCAAAATTCAGCTCAGACAAGTGCAGAGAAAAAACTGCTATGAGCATTCAAAAGAAAGACTGCTTGATTCTAAGCTGCCTCCTAATACTCTGCATTAGATGGCAGAAAAGTTAAGTATACACCAGTCAGTGACTTCAAATTAAGTGGTAATTAATGCAGATTTCCATGAAGATATCACAAGTTAGTAATTACAGTTTTATTGAAATTAGAAATGGTGAAATAAACTCAGTCTCCATTGTCCCATATATGTAATTGATAAGCAATTTGTCCTCAGATTTTACACAGTTTTATTTTCTTCATCAGTGTCATGAAAATGAATAAGATACAAAATGTATAAAATCATATTTCCTGCAAAACTGCTGTTTACTACCAGTGAAACATATTTATTTCATTTGCCCTCAATGAGAGCTCAACATTTTTCCATTATTTTTTTTTCTTTTCCTTTTATCTATCTCTTTTTTCTTTCTTTTTCTTTTTCTTTTTCTTTTTCTTTTTCTTTTTCTTTTTCTTTTTCTTTTTCTTTTTCTTTTTCTTTTTTTTCTTTTTCTTTCTTTTTTCTTTTTCTTTTTCCCTTTTTCTTTTTTCTCTCTTCCATTTTCTTTTTTTTCTTTCTTCACCCAGTGACATATTTTAGCCTTGGCATTTTGTGACATGTTCTGTTTCGTACTGGTAACACTCTGTCTGCAGAATTAAAAGTAGACCCAAAGCAAAATTACATTCAGACATATCATCCGAGGCTTACGTGGGCTCTTTTTTCTAATAAATACTTACAAATAGACCACTTTCCTATGAAAAGGCTAAGCTGTTTTTTCATTTTGGTTTTGTCTTAGTCATGGTTTCTGTCAAGATTCACCTCATTTTGCAAAATTTTGACTCCATTACGGTCATCTGGGATTCAATCAAACAATAAAAAAACAGAATAAAAGAAAGTAATACTTTGTGGTAGACAGTGTTTGCACCAGCTGAAACTGTCACTTAATGGGGGACAAATAATCCTCATGGAATAATTTCTCTCAATCTCTGTTCTGCACACATCTGGAGGAATGACCAATATTACTGCTTTTTGGCAAGAGTAGGTCTTCTAAATTTCTGCAAAGGGTTACCAAGGTTCCACCACCTGCTGTGCAGACAATGGGCCTCCATAGCCAACCACAGCATTTGGGTATGTGACTTGATTTTAATTGATATATAGTGTGAAATATTTCATCACTTAACCTTCAGAAAAGTGAGAAAATGAGGTTCACTTTATGGGAAGGGATAAGTCAGGACTGTTTGCACCTGCCAAAACTAATTTTATTCAAAGAAAATTTTCTCAATAATTTCTCTAATATCAGGGGTAAAAAGACGAGATATTCATCTGTCTGAACTGCAGGGATGTTTTCTCCAAGGTCTGAATGTTGTAATCCATATATACCTGTAGGCTAAGTTCAAATTTAAATGCCATAAATAAATAAATTCTTCACATATTATTTACCTTTTCTTCCTAACTGTTTATTGGCATGTAGATATTCTTATATCTACATAAACTCAAGATGGTATTCTTTGCCTTCCTCCTAATTCTATCTCACAACAAGAAATGAGTATATTCTAGTGAGTGCACTGGCATTTAGCCAACGCTGAACCCACCACATTAATTAGTGTGTTAGCCAAAAAACCTCAAATTAGTGAAGCAAAACCACTACAGAGGGCCATGCTCCAGACTGACTGAGATATTTGCCCTACTTGGGTGTCCCCAGCACAGCTGTACAACCCCAGCCCAGATTTCACTGAGAGACAACACCCGTGACTTGGTGCTGCTACGGATGCAAGTAGAGGAAGGGATATACCAGTTTCTCAGATGGCATGAATTGATACGGCTTCAGTGTCCCACCAAATACACAAAACACACAAAAAAACTACAACAAGAGCAACAGTACCCCAAAACCAAGGAATATTAGTAAATTGGGATGATGTTTTATGACTGGGATATCTGACTATTGGGAACTGAACTGAAAGCACACCTTTCTGTGTGGAATGAAAACCATCTATAATGACTTTCAGTCATCTTTTTCTCACTGAAAAATTAAACTAACAGTTTAGAGATGAAAAGACTTATGTGTCCTCAGCAATTCCCTGAGCTGGAGCAGAAGGAACCAATACTAATCCCCTGAGCTCCAAAATTTATTCTACTGAAATATGCCAGAGTATCCATATATTTCCAGCAAAAAAAATTCTTACCTAATGTAAAAGAAACAAGCAAAAAAGAAACCCCAATGTGAGAATGAAAGTAAAAATTGGTAAATATATTCTCTTAAAAGTTACCTGTCACACTTGAAAAATTAAAGTAAAATATAGGATTTATTTCTAGGAATCTGAAATATTTGAGCAGTTAAAATTTTCATTTAGTTCTTCTTTTACATC
>WEZZ01002314.1:1553-13313 GCA_013400585.1 Chloropsis cyanopogon | reverse complement strand
CAGGAGGAATAGAAGCCATTTCTTCATATGTTTCTCAATTCATTTATTTACATTATCTTATACTATGTATAATGGGCTGTTACTTTTTATTTTATGTTCATCACAGACATCATTCCTGTAAAGTATCGTGTATGTGTAATTAGGAAAATTGCAGCTTTCAATCTATAATTTTATTATTATACAACAATATTATAATAAAATTATTATACTGTTATTATTTTGCTGCTTGTCTATATATTAATGTATGCTTTCTACATACCATTGCAGCTTATTAATATTTTTTTAAGGAAATAAATATAATTTAATTTTTCAATTTTTCAATTTTTTAATTTTAATTTTTTCTGGCCTTCAACTCATTTTTCTTTACTTTTCATTTAGAATTCTGTCCAATTAATGTGTCTCCTGTTAAAAAGCATAGATTTTGGTGGAATTACAGCATTTACTGTTTAAGCTTCAAATCCATGTTTGTCCTGTACAAAGTAAATCCATTATCAGACTAAATATTTGCCTATAAACTATACAAAGTTAGACAAAATTTCTAGTTGCTTGGCCAGTTACAGTTGATCTAGTTTACCTGATATTAGTGCAAGAAAATCTTACAGGATAACTGAGTTTTTCACACATGTAAGATTAAAATGAGGCACATATTTTAAATACTAGCCAGCATATTTTTTGCTGCAATCATTTTTCATTGGATTATGAACATATGACAGAATACTTTCAGAGGAATGGGACAAGATGGGATTCACCTGAACTGACAAGAACAAAAGAGTTTAATGAAATCTAGAAAATGCAGTAAAGGTCACATAAGAAGAACATTGCCTCAATATTGAAAGTCATTTGCAATTAGAAGCAGAAGTAATTGGATTCTTGTGATACCTCCTTCTTTCCTTTTTATCTGACACACATGGACATTACCTATGACCCTGGATTAAATATTAATAAAATGCAGATTTAAAATATTAAAACTTTACATTCATGTTAATAAGTACTGTCAATCTGTTGAGACTCAACATATGGCTAATTTAAGACTTAAGATCAGATGTTCATAATTCTCTAGATTACCAATGACTTTTTTTTTTTTTTTTTTTTTTTTGACCTTCAGCATTTCACTGTGGAATTAGAAAAAAAATAAGTCACTATTTTTCTGAGGCACCTGGGAAAAGGAATCATATTTTCAGTGTGATCTGAGACTAACAATGCTAATAATGACTATAGACAGGTAAAATTTTTTCATTAGGAGAAATTCCAGCCTGTGAGGTAAGAAGATGTCATTAATTAGGGGAAACAAGGACTGTGATACTGGCAAACCCTAATATTAATGTGTATACCTGCATCATTCAAATGAAAGTAAAACAAAACAAACAGAGTTTATTTTCAGACATTTGTGAAGGTTTTATGTTGCTTTGTGTTTGCATTGGTGTTTTTTAAAATCTTGATAAAGAATAATATTTCTATATCTATAAAAATATATTTCAGGACACCACTCCAGACAAGTGTGAATAGTATGAGTGATAGTATGAAAATCTGCATTTCTGTAATTTCAGGAACTTTCCTCAATTCTTTTTAGAAGTTCAGGTTCTTGATCACTAAGAGACTTTTCAGGGTTATAGGATGTTTCTTATAGCTCTATTTGAACTTGGAACATTAATGTTAAATATTTACTATAAATAGTGACTTATGTTCTTACAAGTGGGAAACAACTAACAAGAAGTGCAGTCATGGAAGAAATCAAGTTTGTGGAAATTACAGCAAAATTTTAGTTTTGTTTAAGTACAAAACCAGATGTTGTGAAAGTTGGGTCTGGTTTCCACTGTTTTCTTCCATCTACAAGGGTAGATCCAGCTTTACAAAAGCAGCTGTATTTCTCTTCTTTAATTCCCCATCTTATTTTTCATAATGGGATCAGAACTGCCCGGGTTATGACTAGTTCTAAGCCTCTCTGTAGTCTCTGAACTCTGGACCATCTGCTAACCTGGAGTTAGAGAAGGATTGTGCGGGAAGGAACACAATAGACCTACATACAAAACACGTAGCTATATAGCAAAGGTGAGGAGAGATAGTTATCCTCATTTCTCATATAGGAAAAATGAGAAAAGAGGAAGCCAGTGTTCATAAAAAATACTGTTTCAATTTTAAGCTTTCAAAAGGAACTCATTCTAGGGTGTTGTGGTTTGACCTGGGAGGACTTTAGGAAGTGATGCAAAGCAAGAGACGCCTCTGTGAAAAACACATGTTAAAGAGAGAAATCTTGGGAACTCAGTCTCTTTCCCCCTTCCGGTCAGGACCAGGTAACCAGGCCCAGCTGAGCTCCTGTCTCAGCTGGGCGGACCGGGCCTGCCGGCCCTGCCGGGGCTGGGGTTGGGGGAGGCTCGGCCCCTTTCCCCAACCCGCCTGCTGGCCCCTCCCCAACTCCCCCCCAACAGTCTGGCTGCTTGCCATCCAGCCGAGCCCACTGGGCCCCTGGGCGCTGCCCACAGCCATCGGGCAGAGAGAAGGTGAGAAGGAGAGAGAGTGAGAGGCCCCTCCACCCCCCCCTCCCCCCCAGGCTGCTGCTGCTGCGGCTGCTGCTCAGTCCTGGCCTGGCTGATTCTATCTGAGCTGCTTTCCCAGCTGCAGCCCCGGCTGGAGTGGGGGCAGGGTGATGATTTGCAAGGCCCAGGCGAGATGTTAACCCTTTCAGTGCTTCAGTCCTCCCTCGAGTGAGAGAAAAGAACAAGATAGAAGCATGTAAAGGAACATGGAAACATCACAGTCAGTGAGAGAAGAAGTTAAGTCCCAGGTGGGAGGGCTGAGAAGATGCTTNCTGGCAGGTTTCCCCAGGCGGCTGCTGGACGTGGAAATTGAGAGCCACAAGAGAACTGTTGTTTTCCTCTTGTGGAGAAGCCTCCATGACATTTACAAGAGGGACTTGTCTCCCTAAGTGAACTGAAGAAAGACTATTTTAGAGTGGTAAACTGACTGGAAATTTTGGGTTTTGTTCCTTTCACATTGTCAGTAGGAAAAACAAGGTTGTAGGGCGAGAAGAAGTGTTCTGAATGGTTTTGTTTTGATTCCATTTTTCTTTTCCTTGTTAGTTACTGTTAATAAAATTTTCATTATATCCTTTAAAGATTTACAGCCTGCTTTGCCTTTCTCCTGACCCTATCTCACAGCAGGAGGTGCAAAAACCCACCACACTCATTGATGCATTGGCCTTGAAACGGGAAAGTCTTAAAATTGGAGAAAAATTTTCTTTACTCCAGATTCAGTCTGAAATATTTCAATAGCTGCTTTTTAAACTTTTCTATTTAGAAAATTGCAAGATAATTTTAAAGATGATCAATTTTGATGACTTCATCAACAATTACAATTTTATAAGTTTCTTTTATAAGTGTTTCTAAGTGGTTTTTTTATAAGACCATTTTTCACTTTTGCGAGGAAATTTTTTAAAAATTTTTGATCAGTTCCCTGTGTGCTGTTTACTTAATATCAGGCAATACATCAGTACCAGAATTAGTCCTAATCTTCTCAATCTTAATCTTCTTTGTTCTGGCCTTTAATGCCCTGCTCTCTCTGTACAAACTCTATTAAAAGCATTTAAATCAACAGTGTAATGCATTTTTGATGAGGGAGTTTAAGCATAAGCAAAATTAAGGGAACACTAGTTAAAAAGCATCAATGTTGCCAGTTTTCCAATGGTAGCATATAGGTAAAGCTGGTGTAAATAAATCCTCTGAACTTCAGGCTACTGGCTGCCAATGGTCTTTCTTTTTCTGTTTCTATGGAGATTGAACTTAGTTCAGAAAAAAAACTTAAGTGAATTCTCTACAACTTTCATGTGCAACGATTGTAATCTCAGGGACTAAAATAGTTTCTCAAAATAGCCAGAGAGACATACCCAATATTTTGAAGGTAGGCACGAGGAGAGCTCAGGAACTCAGTTTTATATTCAACATGCACAATACTAAACAATCAAAAGCAACCACAGGATTAATTATTTTCCTTGCTTTCACTGCAAAATGAACACATAGCCCATGAAATTTCAATTCATTTTTCTACAAATGTAAAATACATGGCATCTTTTTCATCAGAAATATAATGAATGTTCTTTGACCTGCATAAGTCAGGAGAGAAGGTAATTGTCTTTCTCATCTCTGCCAGATCTTGGGGCTCCCAGACCTGAACCCTCAAATCATACGCTCTGCTTTTACCAAACTAGACAGCATGAAGCAAGGAATCTTGCTGTTATCTTTCTTTTCAGTTTGAACTGTTCAGCATTATAGTAAAACTTTGCTACATCTACTGCCTGGTTCTTCTTTATCAAAACCATGTATTTCTAAGGTCACAGCTATTTTGATACACAGGAAAGATTTGAAGACTGACCCTTTGGCTTACCTGGAGATTCAGAGAGGGTTGCAGTAATAAACAGGAGAGTGAAGAGCTTCAGGTGATGTTTCTTTTTATGTTCCCCTGCACTGATAGGAAAATTTGTCTGTGTTCACTTCTAAGGAAAGACTGGGGAAAATTATACCCAAGTTACAGGATATATGTTGTGGCTTTTGATGATAAACATGCTGCATGTGTAAGAGACCCACACTTCCTTTCTGCTATATTAATAATGTTGCACTAGCTTTGAACCTTTCTCCTGAAAAAGATAATATGCTTAAGGAGTTTATTAGACAATGACATTTACTGGTTTATCTGAAGGAAAACATGAAGATATTGAATTAATCTGAGGGAAATTCAGAAACTCTTCAACAAATGGAGAGCAAATATGAGAGTCTTTGTTCTTTCTTTAATTTCTAAATGAATCTGTCCCTCTTTTAAAGACAGAAATGTATATAACCTTTTATTATTCTTACAAATAACCAGCATAAATGCAATCATCAGAACTACAAGTAAACTTACTGATAACTATTTTATATACATTTAAAATTAATATTGTAATCGAAATATTTAAATCTAATTTCTCTTTCAGCTAATCAAGAGTAGTAACAAAACACCAGGTTCTTTAAATTGTGTTCTACCACAGCCTTCATGTTTCCCATCACACTACATATGGTCTAATTGTTTAGAGATGACAAAAAAAAAATCCCTGCTCAGATGTTAAATCAAGATGTTCTCTTCACTTACAAATGGTAGGCTGGCAGCCAAATTCTACAATAAGCTATCCTGAGTTAAATATTCATAAATAAATAAATAAAAATAGAGTTGATCAACACCAAAAGGAATAGAAAATAAGGGAAAAGAAGAGGTTTGGACATTAGGCCCCTCAATATCAGGGCCTGCCAGAACGAAGAAGTTTCTAAATTGTGTATTCAACCCTGTGACAGAATAATTTCTTGGGAAGTTTATCTTTTTGTGCACATTAGATGCAAGGTTAGAAAAACCAAGAGGGAAGTGTTTTAGTCATAAATAGGTAACATGACTTCAAAGCGTAGGCAGAGTTTTCCCATTGGTACTTTGGCAGCCTGAATTTCATAGTCTTAAACAGCAGAAGATTAAAGCATATCAGGGCTTGACTCTGCCATAGTGCCACTGCAAATTTAGAGTAATTCCTTTGTATGCTTGTCGAAAGCAAGTACAAGTACAGAAAAGAAACAGGGTCAAATACGGAACTTTGACAGTTCAGTTATTACTGACGCTCTTATGAGATTCTATTTTGGAAAAAGAAGTGGGGTCACAAGTTCTGAGGCCACAGAGGACAGGAGCACACACTGAAACCCTTCACTTCCGAACATATCAGAAGACAATGTGTTTTGAGTATGCTGTGTCGAGTTTTTTTCAATATATTCCCACAAGGGAGGGAAAAATAAAGAATGAATTGGGGTCCCAAAGACAGGAACATGGTATGTTCAAAACTCATCTGCATTTTTACTTTGTTTTCTATCACAAGAACAGCAGGATTAACATGCTCTGCCTTATTTTGATTCTATCTTTTAGCTTCCCTGGATGTTTGAAGCTGTGTGATGCAAATTTTTAAGCTATTTGTTTCTGATTGTCTGGAAGAAGTTGTCATGTGTAAATTTAAAGCTAAAACTGTACAAAAAGTATAATTGGAACAGGGGATTTGATTGTGCCAAAGGGCTCTGCTTAGGCAGTGGAAATACCTTGCCCCATGGGCTTCTGAAACTGATTTCTCCAAGTGACTGAGGAAATGACGTAAAATGTACATTCAAAATAATAAATGAAAATAATGAAATTGTTAAATACATTATGCTTTTAAATTCATTTAGTGGTGAAAGATAGCCCTTTATCTAACATCTTGGGACACCGCAAAACTGGCTTTTTTTAGATTCTCTCTTTCAAAAGCCTTTCTTATGAGGCACACAAAATAAAAAATAACTAAATTAACTACACAAAAAACCTGCCTTTCTATCCCAGCTTTGCTGTGCTAGTCTGTTGTCTGAGCCTTGAGCCAAGTTGCACCTATTTCTCAGTGTTGTTTTCACGCAGAAATGTATAATTCATAGGCAGACTGTGACTGCCCAATAATTGTTTATTTGTGTAATTGTTGCCATGATCCTGAGCACCTCATAGGTCAATTTTTTAAGGCAACAGTAGGAGTTTTTTTCCATTTGCAGACCCAGTTTCTGGGGATGGTTACTGATGGGTAAGAAAATTCTAGAAGGTTAAAGAATTTTAGCAAGTTGTCTTGGTGACAAGTTCAAACATATGTGCTTGAGTGTACCTTGATGCTGCAAAACATTTGCAACTCATATTTTCTTACACACACAAAGATAAATTGTATACTATTACTTGAAAAATAGCAAGAAGTGTCTATATAAATTTCACTTGAAGTTTTCAGCTGCTGTTTGAGGGAAGTCAGATGAAGAATGTCAAATTAGCAGTGTCAACTACTTTATTGTGGACTACTTTTTTGATAAATGAGAAAATATATTAATTACAGATAAAATATATTAATTACTTTATTAATTACTTTACAAGTCATCTTGCTCTGATTTCTATGGACGTATCATAGACATAGCATGCATTTAAAAATGATACAATCGTTGGTTTAAGGGCAATATTTGCCCTTATAGTTAGATACTTTCTGGCTTTAGAAACAGAAAGAGTAGTGATATTTCAGAAGATGATTACTGTTTTAATCTTAACAATTAGGAACAGAAAGGCAACCTTTAAATATCAAGAAAACAAACACACTATGTAACAGAAATTTTTTATGTTGTTTGAAAGAATGGAAGGAAATGCATGCACCATAAATAAATTTTATACTATTTCATACAAGTCTCAAATAAGTCACAGCATTTTAATGAAGGCATGAAAAAATAAAAAGCCACTTTTTTTAATACCAAAAATGTTTAATGTCTAGACTTAAAGGATACAGAGGAAAGTTGAATGATAAGACTTAATCATAGTCCACAAGTATGGCCATGCACAATCCTAAAACAGTGCTCACGTAACAATGTGGTAAGACTGCTAATGAACAAATTCAAGGTATCTGGATTCTGATACACGGCATATCTACTTCTAGATCAGCAGATGAGTCTTGTGTTTGCATTCTTGCTATGTAAAGATTGCAATTAAGTATATGTCATAGTCAGTGACAAATGTAAGCCGAATGAGAATTTAGATTCCTAGGTTCTCTCCTTGTCTCTGTCCCTCACACATGGTGTGTCCTTGAAGCACAACAAGCTTTGACTTTCAGATTATTTTCCTGAGGTGACATGTGCTTACTTAAACAAGTGAATATTTATTTGCTTCTTTTCCAACAGAAAATCCTAAGTTCTTTTGTTTGATACGTGTTGGTTTTAATTAAAAGCTTGTGACATTTTTTGAGCTCACCTAATGCAATTTATAAATTTTAAAGGACAGGTGAACTACTACCCAAGTATCACCAGTAGCCTGCAGAGAGAATACAGTAGGAATAAACTACAATACAAGGGAAAATTCTGTTTATCACTGGATTCTGTTTGAATGAACATTGTTATTATCCATCTGGGTCTGCAAGTGCATACTTGTAAGGACAGGTTTATACAGGTGTTTTCCAAGATATGGTTAAATAGGCTATGGCTTATTATGGATGTGTTTAAGTGGAGAGTTGTCTTGTTGGGATGGAGAGGGAAGACAGGAAAGACATACCAATCACAAAGGTAGCTTTTTGTATATCAAGTATTCTCTCCCTCCTGTACTAGCCACAATTCTTTCTGGCTGGGTAAGGTTTTGAGCTGGAAAGTCAGATTCTGATTTGATCTTATGATACATTTTTCTAAGTTTATGCAATCATGAACAAAAAAAAATAAAATATATGCAAAAAAGTTTGCAGGATAGGAACAGAAAGGAACCTTTTGTACCTAACAGATTGGAAGGATTGAAATGAAGAACAAGATCCTGAACATTGTTATGACACTTAGATAACAGAGACTGTTCAACATTCTGTACACCTAGAAGTCCAGCTTGTCTTATTGCATTAAACTATTAAGTTTCTCTTTTGAAGTGCTGGGAGTTTTTAGAAGGAAACTAAACCTAAACTTAAAATGTAAGTTGCTGTATGTGTTCAGGCATAATTTCATGGACAGAGTCTATATTTGTGTGATGCCTGATGGATTTTTACTTTTCGTATATTTCTTTCATATCCCCTTTTTCATATATGCCTTTTTGTAGCCTTAGACATTCTAGGGGCTTTTGGCCCACATTCCTGTAGGTTTCTAGTTTGATAACTAGCTTAGGTCCAGAGACTAAACATCTCAGCTTTTCATGAAGCTTAGGCATCAGGGCCCAAGGCCCAAGCTCCTCTCCAGAACATGTTCTGTAAACTAAGGGAACCCTACCCCGGGGCGGGGTGGGGAGGGGAGCGTGCCTCACGAGGGGGCTTCTCTCAGCCTCCCATTGGGGGGCCTGTGATAGGTATGCTAATACCCACAATCTATGATATAATATGGGGAGGGCTGGGGGGTCTGTCGCTGGTTCCGTGCATCAACCCAGGGGGAGCATTGCTGCAGAAGTGCTTCTACCTGAAAATCTCAATAAACCAAGGTAAAATCCCTTTTTCCCCTCTAACCGTGTGTGTGGCTTTCAATTCTAAGCCCAGGATTCAGGCATCATGTGAGCCCTCCAAAAAGAGTGCTTGGCATATCAAATTTTGAAAACCAGGAGATTAATTAATTCTTAGTTGTTATTTGTAGGGCAAGTCTACATAAACAATAGAACTGAAAAGGATTATAAAGCACAAAATTAGGGCTCGGGCCATAAAACTTTGAAAAACAGAAGATTAATTCTTCCTTAGACGTTATTTGTAAGGCACTTCTACATAAGATATAGGATTGAGAAAAGATATCTGGCAATAAATCTGCAAAGCCGTAATATAAGACATAATTTAATGTATATAATATTACATGTAGTACAAATAAAAGTGATACTTACATTCTAATTTTTACTTATATTTTACACAAAATATGAACACATTGTTATCATTCGAGGAGAAAGCATGTTTGATTTTTTAAAAAAACTGCTTAAATCTGTTTATTCACCCTCTTCAGTTTGTAACACATTTAGTGATATGAGAAATTCATTATGTTGACCAGAAACAAAGCAACATGCATGGGACAGAAAGGGCTACTTGGGTTGTTATGAATAAACTATTAATTAGCAGAATTAAGTCACATTAAACGCATAATGAAAAAACCAAGGACTAGATCTCAGTCTTTACTTCCCAGGTGCAACAGGTACTATAACATGAGAAAACAGTATAACCAAACCTTACGAAAATGCAGTTGAAGAAGAAGTGGGTAACTGTGGACAGATAGAGCCAAACTTTTTGGCCTGCATAGAAAACATGTCCTCTTCCCTTTCTAAAATAATTTTCTAAAGTTTTGAAAATACACTACATTCAGTTGACTTAAGGGAAAAAAAGCCTCCTCTGTTTCTCCCTATGTTTAAGAAATACTAGATAAAACTAGCAGGTGATATGTCAAATCTTCTGCAACAACCTGATTCCCAGAGGTTGGATACCTAACTTGACCAAAAATCAGATCCAACACGGAGGTTTCAAGTACTCTTTGGACTAATCAAAAACGACAATAAAAGACAGGTCTGAAGCCAGACCTCTCCTTCACAAGATAAGAAGATCTAAGGTCTCAAGGAGTATTTATTCCATATCCATATCCATATTCCATTTATACCATAAGGTGTCTAAAAGAAATATCTGTTATTTCCAGTTTTGCATCTCTCATACCCCATGCATATCTGCATTGCAAATTAGTATTAAAGTAGTTTCTAAATCACTACAATTTTTTTTCCAGATTTAAGTTCTTAGAGGAAGAATTCTCAAGTCATGCCACTGTGTCCTGGAGTAGAGTCTGTGCTGGCACCCATGAAGGAATGCACAGGAGGCAATGCAAGAGAGTGAGGAGAAGGGAGCAGAGATCTGGCAAAACCTAAAACTGGGTATTGTCACCCAATATCTGGAGAGGTCATAGTGGAAGGGCAGAATGTGAGTTTTCTCTGTGGACTGGTAAGTGATATCTAAGGAGTAGTTGCTACCTTAGAAGTTGTATAGTATAAATTAGCCAATTTAGTTTCAAGATATGAATACCACTTTTATCACTTGTTTTTATTGCCTTTACTAAAGGAACATGGTTCTGAAAATTTAAAAAGAAGAAACTTTTGTAGATCACTTATTTCATCTTTCTGGCAATTGTAAATTTGTTCCCTTCAGTACATTTTCAACTTCTTCATCATTTTCCAAATTAAAAACAGAAGTAACATGTGTAAAAATATTGAATTAACATTTATTTGACAATAAAGTGAATTACATTTATATGTGAACTTCTCAATTAGCCCTGCGAGGCTTCCTTGGGACTGCTGTGTTCTTAAATCAGTAATGTATTTTTATGTTGCATTAAGATATATACAAACTTTGTGTTAAGGAAACAGCACTTCAATTTTCTTTTTAAGTTCAGAAATTGTGCCATTTTTTGTATATGTAAAAGGGGACAGTATGATAGCAGTAGAAACTGATTTTGTTTATAAACAAAGTGCAAGTACACACAGAAGCAACTGAATACATCTATTCCCTGACAATGTGCAGCTACACTTTTCCAGGTAAATTCTTTGTAAATACAGTAACATCTCCTTTTTGACAAGACAATTTCACTTAAATTTCATGAGTTCTGCACCCATTTAAGTTGTTGTATGGCAAATAGACATAAGATTTTTGGTTAAATCTAACACAGCCTTTTTGGTTTTGTCTTTAATGCTATAAAATCTACTCATGTATAAACAACTAAAGTCCAAAGTTATGCTCCAGTTGAGCCATAAGATTAATTAGCTGAGACGACCACTGGATGATCTTGATCTTCTCCAGCTACTGTCACGAAAGGCAAAATTAAAAACTTTGGAGAGCTTATTTCCACCAAGATTCTTTGCTGAGATAACTCTCCTGTATCTATGACAGGATTATGAAAAAGAACCCAGGAGTAAAAAACTCAGGTTTTATAATACTCCAGAATGGCCTTTTCTCAATAACCATATGTAGATATTTTTGACACTTGTAGGAATACCTGGGTTTTAATTTCTTACTAATGTGCCCAACTAGGATGCCCTTCTTGAATGTCAATAATATGTTCATATGTGTACCAAGAGGTTGCATGTGTTTAATGAAACTTCTAAACTGGTTGCTGCAGCTTCTCCTTATGCAGACATAAGCTACAGGATGTATCTGCCAATAGCCATGTTAATTCTAGCAGCAATTTTTCTGAAGATGTCAGTGTCCTGTATCTGTACCAAAAGAACCATCAGATTTAGTTACAAAAAACA
>WEZZ01002310.1:0-40367 GCA_013400585.1 Chloropsis cyanopogon | reverse complement strand
TAGCATACCTCAATATTTTACGTAAAATACTCCTTCTTTAGGAGAATGCTGTCTAGGAGTGTCTGAGGGAGACTGATGCCTAAAGCATAAGTTGGAAAGATATGACACCCCTTTGTACTTGTTCTTCTTGATGGCTTGAGAAATTTAATCCCCATTCAGAGATAGTAGAGAGTGAGCCTGAGAAAGGAGCTCAATTCCTCTCCATGAAGAAAGAAAGGCAGAGAGGAAGTCACAAAGTGTGGCTGAGTACATGGACTGTATTGAAGGTACATGTTTCACATGAGAATGGTAGAGATTCTGTGTCATAGGAACGAGATAAAATGGAAGCNCATGTGATGTGTTTCCTGTGTGCTTCAGAAATTTGATTATAATCTGGGAGATAAATGTTTTGAAAATACAATTTGGCATCTAGAGCAATTTAGATATAAGCTTACCCTGCTGCGTCCTTCACATCACTGAATTCCTAAAAGACATTCAATTCACCCTTGAGGCTGCCACTTTGCTATCAATCCCCTAAGATGGTGGATAAATGTAGCATTTTGCTGCTTAATAAGGAATTTCTCAATTTGTTATTGCATTAAGACCTTCAAACTTTAGCGTATTGATTTGTGATTGCATACAAATGCACTTTCCAGGAAATTGTGTAGGAAAAGGAAATTATAGAATGATGAGACTATGAATACATATTTACTGGTTGTAATACTTCCTTGGACCCCAGAGGATTTGACAAACTATGTGCTTTGTATTTGTACGTAATAGTGACATACACAATGTGGCAGCTGTTATCAAGCCCACCATATAAAGCATAACTGGCATGTATAGTGAGACATTCTTTAAAAAGCAAAGAAAATGGTAAATGGAAAAAAGCAAAGAAATTGGTGCTTTTCAGATGTAGTACATTATGTCTATTTCCACACAAAATGCTTTAAATATCCTGGTCTAAATGCAGTGCTGCCAGGCAGTGTAATGTTTGAAAGTAATCTTCCATGTTAATGTTTCATTTTATTGTTGATTATTTTAGAAAATAGGTAGTTACTGCTTTCTTATGCCTAATTTTGCTTTCTTTGTAGAGCCATATTGGGTGGCGTAAAGAAGCAAAGCGACTGCTTCTTGTGATGACAGATCAAACTTCCCATCTGGCCCTTGATAGTAAATTAGCAGGAATTGTAATTCCCCATGATGGAAACTGTCACTTGAAAGATAATGTGTACATCAAAGCTACTAGTATGGTAAGGTATATGCCATAGATTTTGCCTTCAAAGAGGCATTGCAAAACTGTGTGAAGGAGGTTTTTAGACTGCTTTCAAAGCATTGCTTTTATTTCAGTTATTAGAATAGTATTTCTCCAGGTAGGCAAGTTGTGAAATGAAGAATTGATCACCTGGCATACTGGCATTCTTTTTGTGTGGAATAAAGTATTTTGGAGTCTGAAGAAAACAGTACACAGCAAAGGAGGATATGTTATGGTTTTGGTGTGGGTTTCTATTAGCATCTCATAAAAACACACACACATTTTATATAAAATAGAAGTAAGAAGTCTGTGGTGTGATATTTCGCACAAGTAGAAGCTGGTAATATGTAAGTGTTGTACAACTGTGCTCACAAGACAAAGGTAGTGGCTATGGTTTATGGTCAGAGGATGCACAGGAGTGTTGGTTGAAAGGCTTGGTGGGAGTAAACCAGAGGGCATGCAACAGCAATGGGTTACCTCAAATGGATGGACTAGCATTAAATTCATTCAGATTTAACAGTAGAAAGCCATTGTGTGGTAATACACACCTCTGCAAAAAATTGCAGCAAATCTGCTGTAGCAAAATAAGATGACTTCAAGAGATTTTTTTAGCTTTCAAAATACTTTCTTCAGTAATAGATAGAATAGTTGTAAGTGACTGAAGAAAGGGATTTTTGCCTAGGAATTGTAGGTTCCAACTGCTTTGGGTATTTTCTTAAATAAATATTAATTGTTTATTTAAGAAACATGAATCACTGCTTAATTGTGATGTAATTCCCAGAAAGCAGAAGTATGAACTGTGCTACAATTAGAGACATTGAAGTTTTGTTCTCAGTGCTGGCTGCACTTAGTTAAAGTGTGCAGCGTGTGTTCAGCCAGAGCCAGCAATGTGCAAGTGAAGTCAGTGAGGGCTTGTGTGAGGTTAGACCTGAATGCAATCCCAGCAACTGTTATTTACAAGGATGGTAGAGCAGCAGGAAGAGGCTGCTGGCTGTTGTGCTATCATGAAATACAGGAGGTTTCTGGGAAGCAGTGAGTGTTTGGGACCTTGCTGAGTGGAGGAGGGAGATCAGTGTGTGCTTACAGGAAGGTTATTTAGATTTCCGTTTATCTGACGTTCTTGCATTCATATACTCCCTCTGTCACCTCTTGGATATTTCCTCACAGATGTCAGAATTTCTTTTTCCGTTTTAATCAGTCTATTCAGTTTATTCTACTTAGAGCAAATAATCCTGAAACTTTTCTTTCCCAAAACAGAACATTCTGTCTTTGTCTTTCTTTTTAGTTTTCTTAGTTACAGTGCCATAAATCAGAGAATGTTTGCTCGGCTTGTTAAATAATTGGTACAGGTACAAATCTTTTTTGGTGTTCAGGATTCCTCTGATAATAAAGATACTGTCGGTTTTAGAAAAAAAAAAAAACAATAAACTGTATTTATTTTCTGTCCAACTTTAGGAATTAATTTCTGTTGCAACTGAAGAAACTCACCAATGGAAAATATAGACAAAATTATTGAGTATTTTTCTAAGCAGCTATGATTGATTGATGGCTGACTGAAAAAAAGGTGTTCTAACTGATATTCTGCATTCTTCTTTGATAGATCATAATTTTACTGTCCCATATGGGAAACAAAATCTGCATGATGACTACTACTGATGTATTTTATGAAATTGGTTTTTTTAGCCACCCAAATGAAATGATGATGTTTAGATCTGTGGTGGCACATTTATATCCATGTGTTTTCTGGCTGCTAACCCTTTTTTTTTTTAAGTATGGGCTAATTTTTGCATGCCCACATGTTAACAGTAAGCATGCACTTAAGTACTAGAAATTGCATTTTCTGGAGCAGATTTGATGACAACATGATGGTGTCTGTAAGGGAAAGCATGGTGGTTTCTTGCTTTTTTCTTCTCATCCATGGTACATGTAATTATTTTATTTATAGATCCAACTTCAAATGAATGAGTGAAATCAGGGTGCTGGGATAACTATTTGATATTTGAATTAAATATCATTAAAGTCAGTCGGTCTTTTAGAAAACATAATATGAAACATATTTTGGGGTTTTTTTCATATCAATACAATTTTGTTTGGCTGTGCTAAATTAAAGAGACTTCTGCAATCACAGAATCCTGCTTTGATTCTTAGCTTTGGGTAATCATGAGAAGATTGTATTTTGGCATATTTTTATTTCTTACTTGTGCCAGTTTAGAGGCCTTTGCTTTATTTATTTGAATAAGCTTAGCCTTTACATCAGAAATGTTTCCACTTAGACATTTTTCAGCCTGTTTCTTTCTAACTTCTGCTAAGCAGTCACAGAAAGGTCAGCAAAAAAAATGCATGTGATGAAAGAAATCTAGTCTCTTTTATTTAGATCTGTGCTTGGTTAACTCCCTTTCTGAAATACTTAACATTCGTATTAGTTATCTTCTCAGCTTAACCAAGTAGGTTAAAATAATAAAATTAATTACGTAATTGAAACAAGAAAGATGATCTACAACTAAAGTACATTTACCTGAGCAGTAGTGAGAAGAGATAAGAAGAAAACACATGAAGTAAAGCAAGGTTTTCACAGCAAGCAAAGTGAGGCTCTATGAGTCACCACTGTTACTCATGTTATCTCTTTACATGCTTAAAATTAAAAAGCTAGCGTGGGTCTGTTGACGTTTCTCATTTTGTTTGGTTTTGTTTGTTTTTTTTTTTTAACTCAATTCTAATAAAAAGAAACAAAAAGCTGGACACTCTAGAGAGCTATTGATGACAAGTACATGGAAGTTCAGCCTTCCTTGTAAGCAGAGATAGTCTGGGGATCCTGTCCCTTCAGCCTTTGCATGTCTATGGGTGTCATCTCTTGATTTCAGTCAGCTCCATCTGAGTAAGTTTCTGTTTTATGAGGGCTTGGAAAGCTATTGCTGATACTCCTGATTCCAGATTTCAGGTAGTAGTTGCAGAGTTGCTGAGGGGCCATTCTGCTGCAATTCAGACAGGTGTAGCATCATGTGCTAAGCAAGAGGACTGACTTATTTTGGCACCATCTCGTGATCTCTTGGTACTGCCCCTGTCATTCCCACATTTATGGTGCAGGAGGTGTTTGCAGAACGTCTGGCTTCACTCATGTCCCAGGACCACTTGGTGTGTCTGTGACCTGCCAGCCAATTGCATGTGGCCTGTAGAGTTGTGCAGCACAGTGGAGGCCCCACCACTGTGCTCTGTGCCATGGAGAAGGAAGGAAGGCTTAGCACTGTGTTGTAGGCTACTTTCTCCAGCTGGAGCTGTGAGAGGGCCTGTTTAATACTTTCATCAGTTACCATAAGGAATATAATCTTTTACCAAAGTGTTGAAACGTTGAGAGAGGAATGTACCCTGGCTAATATCAAACTGTACCAAGAAACTCTTTTGTTCTCTTTGTGTACTTTATAAAGGCTCTTTATAATGGTGCAATATGATGGAAAATGGATTTTGCTCTCTTGCATAACTTTGTCTCAGTTGTCTTGCTATTCAGGTTATTGCTAGCAGAGCTGTTAACTTGCAGAGTTGCTTAAGTAACAAGGGACAATTTGAGGAGAAAGGAATTGTTCAGGGTAACAAACTGTGTTTGTGCAAGAGGGAGACAATATGGGGCAGATGGTGAAAAGTACCAGGAAAAGAAATGACAACAAAGCTACGTGGGGGATAAAGGTTGAAGTACCTGATGTAAGTGGAGGTGTCCAGATGAAATCTCTTTAAGTGGAATCACAGGCCAAGGCCCCAGTCACTTCTTTCTTTTTGGTCGTGAATTTTAAGTGTTGAATTTACTTCTTGAGAAGTATTCACTTAAGGCTTAACTTAAGGTCAATAAGTGGTGATTTTCAGATACAGTTAGGTTTAGAGTACTAGAGCTGAAGGGGTATTGCATAACCCAGGTGTACAAAGCCCATTGGGACCATACAGACACCCTTGAACTTCCTCAGATCTTAGATGAAGAGATAGCAACACGGCTCTTGTTCTCAAATCCATGTCAGATCTCTCAATGAGAAAGGTAGAAGAGCAGATCATTGGCACGGGACATGCTGTCATAGGTACTCCATCAAGCAGAGCAATGCATTACTGAGGAGAGCTGTGAAACTCACGCCATCTTCTTCAAGCATAGGTGTGGTTAAGAAAATGTAGCAGGTCATCATGGTGAGGACTGGAGTCATCAGTCCTTAGGTAGGTCTTGAATATGCTGAGGACAAAGCTGTCGATTGTGAGTGAGATAAGCATAGAATACTGACACTGCCAGAACCTGATCCTGTGGCTGCATTTAATGCCAAAATACACATCTGAGAATCAAACATTTTTAATTAGCCTCCTTCCTATTCCCAAAAGCACACCTCATCTCAGTGCTTCAGGTTGTACTTTCTCCCTGACTTTTGCACAAGAAAATCATTTCCTGTTCTTCTAGATGGACCATGGACCACATAATATCCATATTTCTCAAGCATCAGACTCAAACCAACAAAATAGTACTGTAGAGTTAGTCCTCCCACTGTGCAGCAGATCAACATAGTTGGCAATAGATAAGCCTGGCTGATGCCCTGATGATTTTTTTTCCTATTGCTTATTTGGATGGCCCCGTCCTGATTTTGATGTTAGTCTACCATTCTCTGTACATTTAGGAGTTACACTTGGATTGGTTTTGGAAATCTGTAATGTGTCATATATGAAATACAAGATTTTTTTCCTACTAATCTGCAACCTTCTCCTTCCTGTTGTATTTTGCAGGAGCATCCATCTCTTGGGCAGCTCTCTGAAAAATTGATTGACAATAACATCAATGTTATTTTTGCCGTTCAAGGAAGCCAGTTTCATTGGTATAAAGTAGGTTAGAAACCTGATTTCTTTTTTCAATTCTGTTTTGTTTGTATTTATACTTAAATTTATACTTAAAATTAAACTATACTTAAAACTGTGCATAAATTATTGTCTTTTTCATAGGATCTGTTACCTCTCTTGCCTGGTACTGTTGCAAGACAGATAGAATCACAAGCAGCAAATCTCAATGATTTGGTGGTAGAAGCCTATCAGGTATGATGAGACTGACAATGTTGTATGTAATATTTGTATATTTTTCACCTTTTATGGCCTGAAGTTGGAATTTCCAAGATCTTGTCTTCTATCCAAAGTCCACAAGGATACATTCCCTACTTTTCCTAATGTCCAGGTGGATAGGTGATACTATCTTATGGTAGCTCTCAAAGTCCCAGGCTGTCAGGGTCTCAAAGCCAAGAGCTACTGGTTTTAATTTCTAAGGATGCTTCTAAATATTCTGTTTGACTCTCTGCACCTGTTGCTATGTCACCTCAAAAGACAGTTTATTTATTTGAATTTTGGCACCTCAGATCTTTAGTTACAGACCAGACACCACTGTCTAGGCACCATATAAATTCAGAGCGAAAGTGTAATGCAATATCTGGAGAGTTTGCAGCATAATTTTTTGAAAACAAACAAGAGACAGGAATTTACAAGGAGGTAGTTTGAGAACAGTGGATATCGTGAAAAGCAGTATCTGTGCTGTAAAAAGCAGTGTAATGACTTGGGGATTTGAGGCATGGAAGTGAAGAAAAGTTTTGATACAGATTTGGGCGAGAACAATGGAAATGGCTTTGTGAACTCTTGCTTGGAGTCGTCAATTGAACATAATAGTTTGGGAAAGAGAAAGTGATAGTATGGGAAATACCATAAAGTCATTTTCCACACGATTGACACGGAATGGCAGTTTGAAAGTGAAACAGGCAGTTGTTAGTGAAGGAAAGAGGGTGTAAACAGCTTTGAAAATGAAGCCAAGAAATAGACATTTGAGGTACTAGAGCATGGTACTAGAGCCCGTAGAGCAGCATCTAAATGAATGTGATGGGTTGCATGGTTGAATGCTGTTTAAGTTGTGCAGTTACACACAAACATTCAGTTTCAGAAAGTTGAAAACTCAGCTACAAAAGTATATACAAGGTATCCACATGTATCACTTTTTTTTTTTTACTTAGTTGGATTTGGGAGGCTGAAATTACCCGTTTTACTTGCTTAACCACAGAATCAAGCAATTTGCTTACAGCAAATTTGCTATTATGAAGAGCCAGCCCCCTAATCCATAGAGTGCTTTTGCACACATTTTTCTCACTGTCATGTTGGAAACACTGGGAAAAAGGCAAACACATTCAAAAGCAGAGGAATTTAGGGGTAGTCAAATAGCAGAGAAGTTCTCACTGGTATTTTACTTCCTCCTATAAAGTCAAGAGATCTCATTTTGAATATGGAGTTTTGCAGGAAGTTGCTGGCATAAATTTTTGAAAATTGTAGTCCTTTTGTATGGCAGCTTTACACTGTCCTTCCTAAATTAAAACACGGTTCTTACCCAGTGCAGGGCAAACATTCAAGGGGAGGAAATGAAATTTTATGAAACAATTATTTTGTTCAATACAAGATTCAGTGGGACTTTCCTGGTCCAGCCACCCCCAGTTTGCTTTAGCTTTATTTTCATTTTAAAATGAAAGAAAGAAAGACACTGTCTTTCTTCCCATCCTAACCTTCATTGGATTTCATAATTTGAGATTTTTATCATAGTTTTAGGGGCTTTTTAATATATAAACACATGGTGAACAGGTCTTGAATGTGTTGCATTTCTAGATAAGAAAATAAATTTAGTGTTGATATTCAATGACAGTGGGCCTCTTGCACTCTTGTTCCAGGCAGGGAAACCTTAGGCTTAGCTATGGAAAACCCTGGCTGAAAATCCCTGGCTAAAAAGCCAAAGATGAGTCACTAATTTTCAAAAAGTTACTAAGATAAACATGTGTTAAGATTCATATAATTGCATTTCCATTTGTAGCGGTAAAAATATCTCACTAAACTCATTTTTTAAGGGTAATGTGACAGGAATTTTAAAAATCCCTCTGTGCAATTTTCAGCTCATAAGCTTGTACAGAGCTTTAATAAATTTTTTAATAGAAGAAGCAGTATTTCTTCGAAGGAAGTAGGATTTTAGGTCATGTAGTAAATGTAAGTACTTAAGTAGTTGCTTTTTCGTTATTTTTTGTTGCAAAATGTCCTGATGGGATCGGCCAATAGTTGGCTTATGTAGTCTTCGTTGACCCAGAAAAATAAGTAAAAATAATCCCAACAGCCTTTAGGTCACCCTAAGGTTTGCTCAGAGAAAAATTTTCTAAGACAGATGCAAAATATCAGAAGTTTTTAAAGTGTCAAGTCAATTAGGAAACTTTTCTGCTGGAAAGCAGTGGTTGTATGTATGTTTACTGTTGTATTTTAGGCATGTGGCTAAAAGGCAGCATAGACTCAAACAATGAGCAGTTTTTGTTGCACACAGTTGTTGGAATAGATTTTCAAATTGTGAAAAATGCAGTCTCAAAACCATGTTAGCAAAGCTGAAAACATTTTTATCTGGAAAACCTAATCCTCTTTATTAGAATTACCAGTTCACTGGTTGTGTATATTTGGAATGTAATTGGGTCTCTACATGGGAAACAAAGCTTTAATTCATTCCTTTATTCACACAGACATGCTTTCTTCATTTTTAGTCAGACATAGGAGCCATACGTGGTGTTAGTCACTAATGTACATTATATTTTGAGATGTGATGCAATTAAAACTTGTTTTCTGATTACAGAAACTAATCTCTGAAGTGAAAATTCAAGTGGATAACCAGATCCAAGGTCTTCATTTCAATATCACTGCGATCTGTCCTGATGGAAGTAAAAAACCTGGCATGGAAGGATGTAAAAATGTGGGATATAATAAAGAAGTATGTTGATAGTTCTCATTTTTCAAGGAACTGGAATACTTATTTTTCTGTTTGGTTGGGTTTCAATGGTGTGAAATCTTCTAGGGATTTACTTAAACTGAAAATGGATTTATGTGATTAATGATCACAGGCTCTCTATTATTCTCTGGGTTTATTTTTCCTGAATCTTATTTTAATTCCCACTAATCCCGTGGAACTAAGGCTCAAAGCTTTTCCTGAAAGCTAACGTCTATTAAAACTTTCCTTCTTTGTCCCCCACTGGGCACAACCACCACATCCATTGTGATGAAATCTGTACGTAAAGAGATTGAAAGATAATCACCCAGTGGAAAAAAATCACTGGGGAATTTGTGTTCCTTGGGTCTGTACTAGATGTCACCTTTATCTCTTCTTGCTTTAGTAGTCTTCCTGCACGATCAGGGTTGTGGATAATTAGTTTATTTTATAAATCAAATTAATAAAATAATTTATTCCCATCTGAAATGGTGCTACCTACTGAATGAAACAGAGCATCATGCACCATGAAAATGCAGGGGAAGATGTCTGGCTGATGTAAAGAACATGGTTATCTTCCCAGAAAAACTTCTCTGTGCTTTGATGTGTTTATTTATTGCTTGGACTAGTGGAGTAATTCTTTTTGCTTGCCAGGAAGAAGTCTGTGTTTCTGGAGAGCAGGGTCAACGAGTTTTTTCCTGTTTGACATGTATATATGTCCCAGCTAGTGTGAGAAATAGCTTGTGTCTGTGGGTAGAAATAGCAAGACAAATGTAATGTGTGAATTGTAATGTAAATTTGAATGCATTTTATGCTCTTCTGAATTTTGTCTGCATGCTGCTGATTGTAGCTTCTACAGTTTACAGGAGATTTGCTGTTTTTATTCTTAACGCATCTTTTCCCCACTGTTGGTCCCTGGGCATGTCATAAGAAACAGGACTGGAATTTTTTCTGTTTAATGAAAAGAAAAATATTTATATCTCTTTCTTTTTAATAAAAAGCCAAGCCAGTTGATTGTAAAAGCTTGCATGTGGTCCTAAACCTCATTGGCTGTTGAAAATGAGCCATCCTTAAGAGATTAATTTATTTTAACTGTAAACCCTTCTTTCAGTATTTGTTTACAGACAAAATGCTTTTCCTTAATTCTCACATTCCTTTCATTGTCTAATCCTTCTTCCTTCCTTTTCTTACCAAAACACAAAGTGGATTAAATTCTGGAAGAATCCTGTGGCCTCTTCAGGGTGCAAAACTAACTTTGGCTATTAGCAAGTGTCATGGTGTTGTAATTATTTAGTCACCACAGGTTTAATCTATCTGCTGATGTGTTCAGAATCAAATTTCACAACTCATATGCACGACATGATTTTCCTTTCCCTTCCATTTCCCTGCTGTTCTTCCAGTACTGTTTTGTACATGAAGTTATTTTTTTCTGGCAGGGCTCTTGAATAAAAAGGGCTGTTGAATAAAAAGCACATTCCCTAGCTGCAGCCTGTCCTCCCCGCGTGATATGCACCTGCTGTATGAATCAATTTCTTTGATTGAGGCCACACTTTTGCCCTGCAACCCAAGAGAAGAAATTTCAATGCACGGAGAGCATGGGCTACTGAGGAGTTATGTGTGTAGTGGCACATTTGAGAAATGAGAAGAAGAAAAGTAAAGGGTGAGACAAAGCCTGTGTGCCCCCTCAATATGACATTAAGTGCATGTTTCTGCACAGCATTCTTCTCCTGTTGTCCGTGTAGGCAGCCGCAGCCCCACTCGCCACAAAGCCACCATTGTCCCCAAGGGCTGGGTTGTTCTCGTGTGGGGGCGCAGCGGGAGGGAGAGACAGTGATGAGAGATGAATGGCCTTAGTATTTGCGGATAGTTTCAGCCTCATATATAATCAGTTTCTCGGGGTTTCTCTGTTTTTATTTGGAAATCTTTATTTTTTGGTAGAAAAGATTAAAGGTACTTGCTTCTCTTGTGTTCCTTTCTCACTTTTTCCTCCTGGTTACATTTTCTTTGTGAGGGGATGAGAAAGAGTTACTTTACATCAGGAAGCTGAAAAATTTCAAAACCTTAGAGAGAATACCCTGTCAGAAGCATACTAGTCAAAAAAAAAAACAAAAAACAAAGAAGCTAAGAAATAATTGTAAAATACAAGATTGATATCTAGAGTGTCACACATGTCAGAGCTGTCAAAAACTTTTAGAGGTGATTGATGGAAACTCTATGGCAATCACCTAACCACCTGTACCAGGACTACAAAAAGCCGTGGGAGCTGCTGCTGTAGTGGGCACTGCTGGGATGAGGACCTGGAGGATGGTGGTGATGGCCATGACATGGCCTGTAGCTAGGCACTGGGTCCATGGAATTGGGAAAAGTAGCTGCTAATACGTGAGCTGTTTCTGTGTTTTAGTAGGAGTAGCCAGGGTCATCCATAAACCTGTGTGGTTTACATGTGCGTGACCAATTCTGCAGCAGAACATTCATTATAGATTCTTTTTACAAAGAGTATCTCTGTTTCTGTTTTTGTATTGTCTTGCTCAATCTCATCCCAATTCTTACCTGAGTACTCCTGTGATATAACAGAATATACACATTAAATAATAGCAGGAAGATGGTGATGATATTTCAATTCCCATTTAATTTGTATTAAACTTGTCTTTTGCAACTATGCTTTCCTAACTTGAAAAGTAGACTTCTGTCAATCCTCTATTGTTAGGATTTTAACTGTATTTGTGATGCCTATCATTACTAATATATCATGTTTGACAAGTGACCATTGTGCATTTTGCTATTACCAGCTAGTACACATTCATAAACAATATAAGATTCTGCTTTATTTATGTGTTAAAAATTTTAAGCAAATATAAGCAAGAAAGTAATAATAATGTTAAATCTGTCTTTATTGTTAGGTACTTTTCAATGTATCAGTTACAATGGAAGGATGTCATGCAACTGGAGGAAGAAAATATGTCGTACTTAAGCCTATTGGTTTCAATGAAACTGCCATTGTCAATGTGCAGCAAAGCTGTGCCTGCCAGTATGGAGACAGCGCAGGGCACAAAAGAGTGTGGGCTGATGAAACTTCTCCTGACAGCAAACAGTCCCAGTGCAGTGACAATAACTGTAGCTCTGACAGAGACACGTTTCCCTCAGAGAAGTGCAGACAACACGAGGACCAGCCCATCTGCAGTGGTCAAGGAAATTGCATAGATGGAAAATGTTTCTGCTACAAAAACAAGCTAGGCAAGGTGTATGGCAAGTACTGTGAAATGGATGATTTTTCCTGCCCGTATCACCAGGGAAACTTATGTTCTGGTAAGTTGCAGTATTTGTATTTTCTTGGTTTGTTTTGCTTTCTGAGGCTACTGTACATGATGCAGCTGAAAACAATGATATAAGGCTGTCAAGAAGAAGAATTGTTTGTGCAAAATTACTGTGGGAAATGGCCTGAACATCCTGTTAGGAATTCACACTCCTGGGCTCTCTTCACCACAGGCATACGCACTGTCTTCTAAATTTCATGACCATTTTCTAGGGGATATATTGATTTTTTCCTGAAGTTTAGCTATTTTAATATTTAAATTTCAAAATTCTTAATAAGTAATGATACTGATTTCTCAAACAAAAAATAAGGTTATTCCAGGAGGCTAGTTGATACATTTCAGTCTAATAGGAATATGAGATACTGAGAGTTGAGGAAGGGATCATAGCTTCCAGGTGAGGGTCTGATTTTCTACCACCCTGAATCAGTCCTGTGAGGCATACAGTGGCACTTGATTTCAAGTACTGGTATAAAAGAACACTGTAGGGAATGCCTGCTTCAGAAAGGAAACTCTAAGTGAAACAGAGTTGTTAGAAATTCTTATTATTTTTGTAGTCCACTTTATGGTAGGGAAGAGGGAAAAAAAAAAGGAAAAGGAACAAGAGGAAAAAAAGGAAATGGAAAATGGAAAATGAAAAGGAAGGAAAGAACCTAGCCTGTGCACATGAACTTTATACTCCTTCTTCCACTGAATCTTGCTGTTTATTTGAATGGAATGTTTTCTTGCTAAAGAGAAGTTTGTTTAGTTCGCCTGAAGACTATTTTCCTGGTCATTGTGTAATTACTAATCTCCATTGTTTTGACCCAAAGCAAAAGAGCAAAATTTTAGTACAAGGTTTTAGGATGACATCATAGTAGGAACTTTTGCTCAACTTAACAATGAGCAGCAGCCTTCAATATTGATCATGCCAGTAACTTCCGTCCAGGTTTTTAAGTTAAAAACTAATTAAAAAATCCAGGTCTTAATTTGCTCTGTTTAAGGTAGGCCACAAGCAATACAAATGTATCCATCTAAAATTTATTTTCTGTGTTTTCATGGAAGCATATGACTCCAGACTCTCTGTGTTGTAGGTAATGGTGAATGTGAAGGTGGTAAATGCAAATGCTTTGCTGGCTGGGAAGGTGATCGTTGCGAGTGCTCATCACAATCAGCAAAGCACTGCCTGAATTCAAAGGGCCAAATTTGCAGTGGAAGAGGAAAATGTGTATGTGGAAAGTGTGAGTGCACAGATCCAAGAAGCTTTGGCCGTTTCTGTGAATATTGTCCTACTTGTAACAAAGCCTGTGAAGAAAACTGGTATGTTTCTTGTGCTAGACTTGACTTTTTCACTCCCTAGTGTTGAAACATGAAGAAATATTTCTGCTTATGTTTCGTACCTATTTAGATTGTAGGAAATTGGTACAATTCGTACTTGATACTCTTATGTGTGGTTGGGTTCACACTGGCAGTCAAGAGAATTGCATGTCAGCATCTATTTTAACCATTCTTCGTATGAGATCTCCTGGGTAGGAAATAAAACCATAAATTCATATTTTTAAAAATGGAAAATATATCTGGCTTTTGAATGCCACCAAGTCCAATATTGTGCTTCACAGCTGGAGGAAAGAGGTGTGGAACTAGAGCAGTTCTTGTACGTTGTCACTGCCATTGATCAGCAGAGCAGAGCAGGTCTGACCCAGAGAACATTCTTTATAGCTCAGTTTTAAAACACTTAGTCTTTGCCATGCTAGTCTTTAAGTATGTCATTTTTCCATATTCCTGTAAAGGAAGGGACAGTGTGGAAGCTGAAATGAACAAGCCCAGGAGGAGACAAGCTAGACCAGGCTCTCAGTGGTGCACTGTGTGGTCCTGGCATAGAGAGCAAATGAAGCCCTTTCCTTGGGCACGGCTCTTCTGTGCCCTCTCATCACACGTGTAATGTTCTGCATGTCACTGTGGTGCTGAGAGTGAAAGATCAGTCTTTCATTGGAAAGGTCATTGTGCTCTAAACAGAATCATTGTTTGTTTGTATTTATTTCAATTATAGCTCATCTGGTGAAAATGCTGGAGAACCAAGCTTGACCCCATCTGGAAATGTTGCTGCTAAGTTTTCACTAGATAAAATGCAGTTAACCTTTCTGGCTTACACTTGTTCAAAGTCACTGTGAAATGTGTGCCTTTAATAAATTCAGAAGATGGCATATCTTCATTAAAAATTCAACTAGGGGTTTTTTTGGGATCTCTTGTGACGTCAGTCTCCTTCAGGGCTATACAGTGAAGGTGGTAAGATTGAGAGCATTGCTTCCCACTTGTAGTGCTCTCTCTCTAAACTGCCCACCAGTGCAGACTTACTTGGCTTTGCCTTAACATAGCACCCAAAAATTATTGACAAAATTGTGTTTCCTCCACCTACCTCTACCCTTCAGTTCCAGCGTGCATCCGAATGAGATTGATCTGTAAGGAAAGACTAGAAAGTGGAGGCTGAAAGCTGAAGAAAGCTGGACCTTAGCTACACCCTTGCATCACAAAAGGCAGAGCAGGGATGGGATGAAGGTGGCTTGAAGCCAAAGACATGTTTTAGTTTGCAGCTTCTGACTAGTTGGTTCTGAGAAGCATCAGAGGGATAAAATGCTGAGAAAGGCATCACATTTCAGAAAAAATAAATAAATGTCGCAATGTTTTTACTAACAACAGGAAAGCATTATGTGCAAGCAATACGTCAGCCTGTTGATACAATCTCTTAAAGGGGAGTGCAGAGAAAGACATAGGTTTTTAATTATAATTTTTATGTTACAGGAACTGTGTTCAGTGCTATCATTCTAACAATGCATCTCAAGTAATACTTGACCAGTGCACAACCTCATGCGCTTACCTACTGCATTATATTGATAATACTTCAGGTAAGTGTCATTTTCTAGGTAATTTTAATAAGAGATTAAAATCTACTGTGATTAGCAATTGAATTTGCCAGTGTTAAAATGTCTTTCAGAAGTAGATCACATTATTGCAATAACAAAGAAAGCAGGAAAAAGAGAAAAATCATTCATAGCTTTAGGGAAAGTGAAAGATAAATAATAACAGGAAATAAGATTGTCAAGCATTGCTAAATTCAGTGTTCCCAGCTCCTCGAGAAGTCATGTCAATAATGATTAATTCTGCCTGAGCAATGCTTAAAGAAATATTTATAAAAATTTGTTATGGCATCTGTATGTTTTATTACTTTGAACATGCTTATAGTATTTGACATTACCAGAAAAACAGGAAAGAAAGAAATAGAATGCTTACTTCAAGTTCAGTAATGTTTAAAAGTTCCTTTCAAGTATAAAAAATGTAGTTATGAGGGCTGTGGAAGANTGGTTACCTTTCGTCACTTAACATTTATATAAATCTTTTTATACTACAGTTCATGAATGAGGAAACTAATTGTGAATACTTTTTTCATAACTTTAGTATAAAGGAAAGCTTACTGTGTTAGTCTACCAGCGAGGAGAGCACTGGACAAGGGTTCAATAAAACACATTTTCATTCAAATTTTACCAGTGATCTTCACTGTTGTCTTGTGAAGATTAAATTCTCTCTGCCCCAAACATCTCTAATATTTGATCCTCTCTACTTCAGCTATAAACTCACTCGTCTACAGAGAATTTATGGTGGGCAATACAATGAAGCCTGAGTCTTAGTTCTGTAGATTAAAAGAATAATTGTTTCACTATTTTTCGACAATGGATCTTGGTCTGAATTGCTTTCTTGGTATGCTCAACTTTAAAAGCTTTCATATGACAACTTTTCATCTTAGTTTCCCTTAATTTATTTTCCCTTAATTTTTATCAGGCTTGTATGACATTTGTGCAACATTACTAAGCAGTGGTGGACATGCCTGTGTTAGAGGGATGTGCCTGTTCCATACATTAGGCTTTACCCTTGTGTTTTCCTTCCATTGCAGATTGTTTCTCTGGACGAAACTACTTTAGAGTCTTTTCCATAATCTTTATAGTTACCTTTCTGATCGGGTTGCTTGTTGTCCTTATCATCAGGCAGATAATTCTGCAGGGGAGTAGCAATAAAGTTAAATCTTCATCTGATTACAGAGTATCTACAACAAAGAAGGTAATTGATTTCAGAGCCATCATCTTCAGTAATCTTTCTTTTGCATATAAAAGTTAGCTAATTGCTGATAAAAATTGTGTCTTCTCCTTCAAGGATAAGATGTTTTTGCCTACAGTTTGTACAAGAACAGTAACATACAGACGTGACAAACCAGAGGAAATAAATATCGACATCAGCAAGTTGCGGTTAAACGAAACTTTCAAGTGTGAATTCTGAAGACTGCAAATGCCTATTTCCATCATGCTCAACTTTTAAGAAATTATCTTTTGTACTCTGTGGGAGTCTGGACTGTTGCCATATGGTTTTGTGTTGTGCATTTTGTTGAATACTGTAACAAAGTGACATGTAAACATATTCACATTATGTGATTATGTTTGGACCTATAGCTGCTGTATTTTTTTAAATTTTTTTTGAAAGAGAAATGTGCGTTACTACTGTTCAGAAACATTAGTGTTGATGTAGCACTTTAGCATATTCTAATTTATTTAGTTATGGCCTAGAATGTAGATACAAATCGGTCTGACAAAGCACTGATCTCACTCTCCATGTAGCTAGTACTGATGTGCTCTGTGGGAATGGACAAAAGCTGTGACTGAAGTATTAACATTGCTGTATATTATAGCAATAGGTAAAACTAGTAAAATGCTCTTAAATAGAGTAAATGGTACTTTTATAGTTCTCTCAGTTGACAGATTCCACTGATTTGTCTGCTTCTTCGTCTTATCTTTTCCTCATAAAAATGATGGGATTAAATGAGTGTTTAGTTCCTGGTACAGGTGTATGTTGTGTGTGTATACACACACGTATGCATGCACACAGAGGTAAATTATATATTTATAGGGGTTTTTGTATGAATGATGTCACTTAAAGATAATTTATATCTGATAAAGAGTAATTTTAAGCTTTTTTACTTGTTTAAATATAACACCCCCATTTTATAAAAAGTTTAAGGTGTTTGGAAACTGAGTGGCTACAGAAAATGGGAGTTCCTCTACCCAACAGCATAGTCTACATGATTATCACTGCCAGCAGACTACGTACGCCTTTAGAGTCAGCAGCATCAATTCCATTGCAAATAGATAAATTGCATCAGAGCTGTGTTTGGTTTGCTAGCTACATGTCAGTGTTTTGCCAAATAAGGACTTGGATCTTTTTGTATGATGTCAGATTTAAGTCTGATTTTACATGTACTATTTTTCTCAATGTAAATTAGTTGAAGAGATTAGGTTTTCTAAGTTTTTTTGTAACCACATCAGTTTTTTGTGACTGTGCATTGAGAAATGTGTCTAGTGTGTGATGGAGAGAAGAACCTGCAATTTAGAAGAAAGTGAGGAAAATAGGAGTCCTTTTCTCAAAAGAACACATTAATTGCCTTTATAAATAGAGATCAGATTCTGCCTTCAGAAATGTGCAAAACTCTTCAAACATGATGGGACCAATATAAGTTTATCTGAGAGCAGAATGTGAGCTACAAAGTCAAGCGGAAGCATCTTGCTTTTATCCCTGAAACCAGCTAGAGTGGTAGAAGACGTGTTATTGTTATATGCTCGTTGGAAGCGTCAGTCTGATTTACTAACTCTATGCTGCTGAAACCCTATGAAAATCTGATCAAACTCTAATGCACTAAAACCTTGCTGGCAAAAAGAAAAATCATCTCAGAAGACAGTGTATAATTTCACCAACATTTATTACTAATACCAAATATTGTCACTCTTTGTCACAGATAAGAGTTACAGAAACAAAGCAGGAATTCCTTATGTGCAGTCTTTAGAAATTACTTGCATTTCCTATTCTGTATTTCTTCTGTAAATTCCCACTGAAACCTGAGGACTGCGAGGATTGAAAGGAAGGCAGGGTGTAGAAAAATGATGAGTGTTTTATGAGTGTTAAGTTTCTTGGATAATGGATCAAGTGGGATTGCGAAAAATAATATACAGACAATGGGCCTTTCATTAGTATAAAAGCTTAGGGATTGTTTTTAAAAAAAAACTGGTGTAAATTGGGCTATTAAATGTTTTTAAAGCAGTCTCCAAAGTAGGTCCTGAGTTTTTTACCACACAAGTAAAATTATCTCATTTAACAAAAAGTGTTTCTTTACACTGACCCTGACTTTAGTGATAGTTTAATTGTAGAACCTTAGTTATAGATTAATTCCGTAGTCTACCAAGTACACCTTAAACCCTCATTTTCTTTTAAAAGTGTATAGGACCGTTTTCCTCCTGTGTAAATTAAAAGATTTCAAACAACTGGTTTTGGTGGGATAAAGATAAAACATTGATAAATGTTGACCTGCTGTTACCCTTGTCACAATTCATGGCTATTTGTGAGTGGGAAACAATCTCTGGTTGTCTATTTAACTTAAATAAAAAAATGTTTAGTGGAGAATATCTAAGTATATAAAAAAGAGGTTAATTATGTTCTTCAAACAGTGTGATAAACCCTTTAAAAAGAAAAAAAAGATTCCTCAGAACGTATTTTCACTCCATAATGGCCTTTAAAGCATGTACTAAAGCATTTACTGAACAGATAACTATCTTTTTTTTTTCATTAGAAAATTACTTTTCACTGTTAGAGAGAGTTCAGTTTTGTGGGTAGGGGATAATGGAACTGGATTCTTGGTGGAAGAAAGGCTTGAGCTGTAATACCTATCTTCCTGACACATCACAGCACGCTGCTACTGCTTTTCTTCTGTAGCACTTGGCATTGAAGTGCTGCCTGTGAAGGGGCACGGCCAGTATTTCCTTATCAGACACCTGCCTGAATGTTTAAAATGCTCTGGTCAAATAGAGCAGGCTCACAGGACAAATTGCACTGTAAGCTGCTTGCTGTCCTGGGATTAAAAAAAATGTATATAAATTAAAAAAAAAAAAAAGAAAAAAGGAAAAAAGAAGAAGGAAAAAAAGCTTTTTTTGCATCTCCCTCATGGTTTTGCTGTATTGTGCAAGAGGCTGGTGAAAGAGAATAAGCTGCTGCTAATGTGACAGGTCAAGGCTTTTAGAAGGCCTGTGGGGAGCTTATACAGAGCAGGATTCTTGGGAGGAGGCTTTGTTTCTAGGGATGGAATCTATCCATGAGAAACTCTGGCTTTGCTTGGTACTTGTTTCCCTCTGCCTTTGACCATGTTTTTCAGAAGAGCTGCTGCAGGAGATGAATAGCTCAACAAAAGCCTCACTATTTAGGGAGCTGTGTTCCCTCAGCACATGACCTTAAATGAGAAAGCAGCCTTTAATTCACAAGGAATTTCTTCAGTGATTGAAGAAGGACTGTGCTTCCTATAGTGCTTAATATGGGAGATATTAAAGACAAATTAGTCATATTAGTTTTCAATGTATTGTGCGTCAAAGACGCTCATAAAAATAGGGGAAAAAAAAACCTAGCCTCAGAATAGAACGTTCCAAAGTTCTCAAATAACACTTCTTATACTGGGCTTCTTAAAAAAAAAAATTAGAAAAATTCAAATAATTCTACTGCATGCTTATATCCATAAATATACCAGAAGATACTGCTGTGTCTCATCATTGGTTTGGGGAATTGTTTTTAGATTTGGTCCCACAAATGAAGCATGTGCATGACTTTTCACAGCATATTTGTTACTGTTAAAATCCATATGTATACTTTTCAAATTCTATTCCCCCTTTTTAACCTTTGACCCATTATTTGCCTGACACTTCAGAAACTGCATGTCTGCATAATTAAAAAGTATGTATTTTAGTATTCAGATTTTTTTGAGTACTATGAAATGAAGAAATGCTATGAAATAGTTATTTCCAAGCATCATGACTACACTAATAAGATTGCTGCAGAAGTGTGTGGGAAAATAGCTGTTTCATCCAGAAAACGTGCACATGGTATGCAAGGAATTTTCATTGTGTCCAGCTGAAATTCCCTTACATTTGCAAGGACGTTAAAAATGAACCTTAAAAAGGAAGGATGTTCGTATGGGCATAGTTTACATTTTAGCTATTATTTACAACTGGATTTATTTTTTCCTCTCTATGATGTCATGAAAACCTGCTATGTAAAGCATTCTTCAGACTGCAATGGAAAAATATTATTTTCCCAGTCTGATCATATATAATATTTATTTCCTGCTTAGTGTGCATGTTTTGCAAACCATGAGAGTAAACAGCTTCAAGCAACCCTTCATCCTAAACTAGACATAGGGTTTGGTGATGCCCAGGGCAGAGACATGCAAGGGCATGGCTGCCTGTGTGGAGACTTCAAGAGGGACAGTGCTGTGGCTCCCCACAGCATCCCTGCAGAAATGGTGTTCTGAGATCTCGCTTCATCTTTTGTCAGGGCAGGAAACCTCTTCAAAGCAGGTTGGCTTGGCAGCAGTGCTGTCCTAGGTTTGCATCGCAGACACTTGGCCCACGCTGGGACTGCATTGTGTGCAGTCTGTACCCTAATGGTGCAGGCTTTTCGCATCTTACTCACCAAAAATTCCTGCACACAACCCAGAAAGGGACAGCCTGTACATGTGGATGCTGCAGACCTCCATTAAAGCTCCTGGGGAGCATTTGGGCAGCTGCCCATTGACTTCCCACCAGCCCCTGAATGTCCACCAGCCAGCCTTAAGGAATGTAAGCAGTAGCTGTAAAGGGCACTTCTCACAGAGGCGTTTGTGCTGAGTCAGTGCTGGGTGACTCCTGCTCTGCCCCGACTGCGAGTGACGCGTGGTGACAATGTCCTGGCTGCCATTTTGCAACAGAGGGGAAAAGAGAAATGAAGCAGCACTTAAGGAAAACACTAATTTTTAATTCTGATCTTGATTCTGCCCTGATGCACAGGTATCTGTTGGCTCTTACAGAGAATTGGAATTCTCTGGAGATGGGGGGAAAAAGGTCGAAGTTAACCAGCGGGAATGTGTCTTTATAGCATGCCAAATCAATGGGGTTTCACTAACAGCAAGCCAGCTCAGAATGGTTGGCCTGTCTGGGGAGGGGTCAGGGTGGGGGAGGAAGAAAAAACCTTAAATTTCTAGATTCTTAAGCTTTAGTAATGCTGTTCTGAATTGTATGTTCTCTTTGTTTCCTTTTCTGAACATGCTTAAAAAAAAAGTACCTATTAAAAAAATTAAAATATCTGGTGTTTGTTAAAATAATTAGTTCTGTCCAAATTCTAATTTCATCCTGATACCTATCTTGTATTTGGGCTGTTTCAGTTACATTTTTAAGGAAGATGTTGAAAAGTGAAAGTCTTTTGCGGAGGCATTAGTGTTGGATGAATTCACTGTGCTGACATCTTCACTCCTACCTACTACTGCTTCAAAAATCATGCTACTTTAAAGTGTCTTACTTAGTGATTGTGTGACAGCTATTAATACTACAGTTTTAAACTTTCTATTTAACATATACTACCTTTTGTAAAAAAGAAATATAGGGAGATAAATAATGTGTCTCTAGATTTTATACATAGAGAATGTTAGTAAGGGAAGATGTTTTAAATTTGATAACTTCTTACTGCTCATTTTACATTTTAAATGATACTTTTAAATCACTACTTTTGTTCATATGGAAATAGACTGAATATTTTATTATTTAAAATAGTATACTTTTATAGCTGTTTTATTAATTTCAGTTGACTACTAACTTCTATTGTGATATTTATTAATGAGTTACACTGTAGCATATTGAGATGTTTATTTTTCTATCAGAGCTGTAACAACTATGACATAGCATTATTTTAATGCAACATCATTGTACTTGCTCTCTAAAAAATAAAATCAATATTTAATCCATATGGATTTTTCATATTTTTAATATTAAATATATCTGTGACAAGAAAGAAAAGTTCACTTTCTTTTAGAAATATAAAGCACGTTTACTGAGATGCACCGATATCTGCAAAGGGAAAATAATGATCGTGGTTGTTTTCAAATTGAACAATACTATGTCCAAAGAGATAAAATACAAAGAATGCCTTGTTTATCAGATAGGCAAATGGGTAGATGTGCATTCAGGATGAACCTTGGGAAGATGGGAAGGAACAAAACACTATTTATCAGTTTGTAGGTGCAGCTGGTTTAACTTGTCCAACCCATCTGAAACCTGAATGCACGAGGAAGTGCTAGTACTTTGTAGAAGACAAGATACTTCCTGTGTAAATACAGTCTCTAGATTGATAAGTGATTGTGATAGCCTCTCTTCTCCCTTGCTGTGTTGGGTGGTGGAGGAGCTGAATTTCTGGGAATGGGTAAATCTCTGCACAAGCCTCATCTATGCCGCTCACTGCACACTTGGGTCACTTCATGAGTACAGGTGAAAACATGTCACTGGTGAGGAAGGTGGCACATTCTGTCCTTGTGCAGAATCAGTCATAGCATTTGCTTTGCACAGTGGCACGAAATCACTCTTGAAAAGGACTTTAGATATGCCCTGTATAAGGACATTTAAAATTTGCTGTAAGAGGTTTGCTGCTCAATAAGAGACACCTGTGGCACTGAGACACCTGCCAGACATCACTGGTAAAACTACCCATCCATGCTGCTAACATGATCCAGTTTTTGCTTTAGGAGTGAGAGAGCTAGAATCAAGTGACAACTTATGTGTTCTCAATCATCATGTGTCCAGGACTTAACAGTAAAAGAGAAACACTGAGAAAAGGTCTAGTGTGGAAGGAAAAAAATAAGAAAAGGTCACAGGGAAAATCTGTAAATCCTTTTTGCTTCTTTTATCAAAGCAAGGAACATCATTTTAATATAAGCATGCTGAGACTATGTCTGAGAAATTTTCTTTCACAGATGCTATAATCAACCTTCACTGACACACAGAGCAGGCAGAAGCAGTGAGTCCTGTTAACAGAAATAGACATTTTCCTTGAAAGCTCTTTATTGAGAAAACATGTATGTTATCATTACTCAGAGTAAACATAAATGTAGATCTGAATTTCAGATGTAGAATTCAAGTGTATAACTTGAGCCAGAGCTATAGGCCTCCATTTGGCCATTTGGCAGAACTCTTGAAGCTGAGGTTTTGTTAACACTTAAGTCTCCCAGAGCCAGTGATCCTGTCACCAATTGGTGTTGCATACCCTGTATGTTGTGAAATGATGGTAAGTGCTCTATATAAAATCTTTCTTTCTCTCCTCTTTCCTATGTTCTGTAATCCAGTAACTAATTCATGCCTATATACCTTTAAATATCCAGGTAATGACAGCGTTTTTGACACTGGCATTGTATTTAGCCAATTTTTAGTCATATATACACAGTTATCAGCAAGAGTACAACAGGACCTAAATGTGTCTCTAACATAACACAACTGCTATTTTCTTGCAGATGCCATTGCCAAGGAAAAGGCTTGCTGCCCAGACTCTCCAAAGAGAAAAGAAACCTAAATTACAGCCTCTAAAGTTGGAGGAGGAAAGAGATCCTGATTTCAGCCACTTTTTTGACACCAGTCATGTAGGTGTATTCTATCACAAAATTTCTCTGCCTGCATGATTCCTTTTGTGGTAGCTGCAGAATTTGATCCAATGTTCAGAGAGAATGCTATTAGGGAGAGTTGGTTTGAGTGAGTATCTGAATGTGCCTGATGACAACCAAAAGATGATGATTAGAATCAAGAATAAAAACTTTGTTAAGAGACTGATTTTGACTAGTAAGGAGTTAATCTGACAAGTGGGTGGTTTCTTTTGCTTTCAGGTCTGCAACAAAGACAAGAACCTTGGAAATGCATTCCTGCGACCCTGGGTTTAAAAGCAAGCAGTTTAATGTTTTGTATGAAGTAAATAAAAATCTAGTTTTACAGAAACTCAAGTGGTCTGAAGCTGTGATTAGGACACAGGTGCTGTCAGTTATTCTGGCTGCTTATCTTCTGCTTGGGAGTCTTGGAGTGGTGCAAGTTGGGTTGGGCTGTACAGAATTCATATAAAGTAGATGTCAGCTGCCAGTCTGATTTATTAGTACTCAAGAGGCCCCAACAGTATCATCTGGTTCCTCATTCCAGGGAAACTATGATGGGTGGCAGAAAGCAGAATTTTTCCTCATTCTTTGCAAACCATTCTATCTCTTCAGCACAGAGCATAGCATGGTCTCTGATTATTTTCTTGGCCTTGAACTTCATGATTCATGAAGGACAGTTACTGTTTAATAAAGATGATGTGAATGCAAGCAGATAAAACTAAATTATTAACCACAAAAGCATAATAATGCCAAGTTATGTCACATATGCTTATTGAAATCAGTACATGTGATGTATTTCTTTCAGCTCTGCAGCTTGCCAAATCCCCCTTTTGGGGCTCTAAGCCTCATCCTAAGCCTCTTGTTTATGCCTGAGCAATCTGGAGAGCCCAGGACCTGTTTCTGAGTGGTATTCCTCTGCTCTCAAAACTGCTCACAGGAGAAGCCTTTCTCACAAGCCCCTTTCTGATTTTTTGGGCTTCGACCATAGTCTTACCACAGGCATTCTGAATGCATCACTGAGGCTGTAAGATGTGCTGCCTGCTGAGGAGACTGGGGACATGACAGTGGATGGGTTTTTTCACAAAATTTTTGGACACACTTTTGCTTTACTCTAGAAAAAGCAGGAATTTCAAAGACTTATACAACTTAATCATGGGTGTTCTCTGTCCTTGTCTTCAGGAGTGTTGATGGTTGGCTTCTTTCCTTGAATCATTTTGCAGCTGCACCCAGATTCCTGTGAAAAATAAGAAAAACAAAACCAAAAACAAAACAAAACAAAACAAAAAAAAACCAAACAAAAAAAAACCCACACAAAACCAAAAAAACTCAACAGTTAAAATAAATCCTGTCTTTCTCAGCTTCTTTTCTCCTTTTCTTGTTCATCTCTCTATATCTAAATTGAGCTTTACCCGTGTCTTTGAAAATTGCAGACACAGGATCAAGAAACAGCTGATGAGGAAAGTTTTTTTTACTTTTGGGCAGAAAAGAGCAAGTTAAAGTCTTTAGTGCAGAGCCAAACAGAGCATCTCTGAACTTGGTCAGGTGCAGTCCCATTCCCCTGCTCCTTTCCAGAGTTAAGAAGTCAGGGCTATTTCTTGGTGTACTAGCCAGCCCTCAGATACCCACAGGAGTTCTCCTGCTGTAAGCTTTAAATCACAGCTTCTGCAAGGTGTAGGCAACATACAAAGCCCAGAAACTTATTTCTCCTATAATATCTCCATTTCTGTTAATGGTTAGGCTGCTATCATATTGAAACTGACTTGAAGTGTTCCCTGGTGTCCTTATTTATTCTTCGTGCTTTTTTCCTTTTTGGCTGCTGCCTAGCATGTTAAACCTAAAACATAGAAGACAAACACAGCACCTTACCCAGGGATTTTTGGTTCACAAATAGGTCCTAGTCACGATGTCAAAAATAATAAATTAATGTTTCCTTAGCCAGTTTTTATCTCCTGCCTTTGAAAGCAGAAGTTTTTTCCCCGTTGTATTCGTTTTTTTTTTAAAAGAAAGAATCATTTGGCCCAAAGAAAGAAAAGATAATGTGTCAGATCATTTTGCAAATCCAAAAGGTGTCATTCTCGGAAGGAAGATTTATTATTGTGTGACAGACCGAAAGTGTTTCAAACTGTCTAAAATGAAAACCAAGTAGATTAATTTCCAGACCCAAAACCAAACAAACTCAGGTTTCAACAGTTTTGTCCAAGGTTCACTTCTGTGAAATTGCTGGGCCCTTGTGGTTCAGCTGAAGACTGTGTTAGAAGTGAACATGCTGACCATCTTTAAATATTAAATCCATAAGATCCCCTTTGACATCAGATATATAGCAATTTAGGAATGTTAATGTGTTATATTCCTTCTTTTAAAAAACCCCACAACCTTTTACAGCACTTGTGTGGTAATCCAAAACATAAGAAGCTTTATTTATTGTCCTAGCTGATGTTCTCTCTTGGATCACAAAAAATTTCTGCTAGCAAATATTGTGGAATATCTTACATTTTCTATTTGTCCCCTTTTTATCCACCAAAAAAAAAAATAGTTTGGATTCAAACTATCTGAAAATAATGCAACACATAATTTACTGTAATTTCCTGTACTAACCAAGAACTTCACTTGTCTAATTAGCTTTTTGTCAAATGTGTTATTGTACTCAGTTACTTTTTTTTCCCTTCTTTTATTTCTTTTTATGTGGGGAAGGAAAATTTGACAGATATCTGTCAGCATTACTTGAAATATCTCAAAGGAAAGTGTGTTACCCAGTCTAACTGCTATTATTTAAGTGATTTGATACATTTGGTGCCCTTATTCCTATGGAAATCAAGTGTTTTTACCTTGCCAAATTTTACTCCCTTACTTGGTCAGTGCTTGGTTCCTGCTTCTTCCCTAGGTCAATGCAAGTGCTTGCCAGCAAAGTCTGCAATTGTCCTTTGAATTAATGAAATAAGGATATTGCTGTTCTTCAGCAAGCTTTGGCAAAGAGGACAGTATTGTAATTTTTATATGATTATTACAACACCTGGGCTATTGAAGTTTTATTGGTTATAAAATGTATAGTCAATTTATACACAGCAGCCCTGAAGTCAGCAGTATAACATACCTGAAATTTCACTAATTCTAAGGGTTATGATGTGAGGGGCTTTCTTGAAGAACCTTCTTTTATTCAAGTATTTTTGAGATCCCCCTTGGAATGATATTTTAGATGCTTTATTTCCCCCTGGTGCCTCCCTAGAGGTCATTTAATAGGATTAATTTACAGTATTCACAAGGAAGAAGAATGATGCTGTGCCCTCCTAACCTTAGCAATAGAGAAGTGGCAAGTGCTCTCACAGAACCAGAACCATGCTCCAACAAGAGTCCTTACTTTTTATATCAGTACCCCATGAGAACAGCCAGGGTTTTTTCAAACCTGGAGTCCATCTAGCATTGTGTTTTTGTCTCCAGCAGTGGAGCCAAGCTGCCATGGGAAGCATAAGCACACTCCAACTGTATATTACTTCCATGAGTGCCCCTAGCCTCAAGTCATTTTTCAGCATGGGGAATTTCCTGCATCTAATTACTTTGGTAAATCAGTAACCCTCACTTACAGGTATGTGCCATTGAGTTTACTTTAAAAAAAAAAAGTTTAAAAAGAAAAGAAGTCAGCCACCAAGTTCGGAACTGCTGCATGAAGAGCTTCCTCTAGTTTTGAATGCAGCACTTGGAATGCAGGAACTATGGGCAACCAAGCAAACAGCGTGGACATGAACCCCAGCCACTCTTTTCTGGAAAACTTGTCATGTGTCCCCAGGTCACTTTTCCCAGACTGTGAAGTTCAGGCATACAGAGTCATTTATACCAAAGCCTGTCCTTATCCTTGATCATCTTTGTAGCACTTTTCAGATCCTCTTCTATCACTGACATTCTCCTTTCCTTCATTAAGGATGAAGGAATAGAGTTGTTTTCAAAATTCAGAATGTACATAACCCACCTGTTTACTAAAGACATACTGATGTTTCTTTCTTTCCATTTTATAATGCTTCCTAACATTTCTATGACTTCATTTGATACAGAATTTTCATGTCTTTCTCCTTGACAGAGATCTTATACTGAATTATAGCATACTTTCCTGTTTAGCTCTGAAACCATTGAATGAAGGAAAGATGATTCCTCAGAGCTCTTTTGCATACAAATGCTAGAAGTTCAGTTCCCTTTTGGCTCAAGAAGGATCTCTGTCTCTCCCTCTCTCTCTTTCTCTCTCCTTCATAACTTCTGCTTTTTCAGCACATAGCATCATTACTGGTGAAACAGAAATCTCCGCCAGATACTCCCCTCCAGTATTACAGCTCTGCCTTTCTACTTCTGTCTCCAGTTCTGCACAGGCTATAGTAAAGTCTTCACAGAAAGCTTCCACCAAAGTCTTGGTCTTCAGCTTTTTTTTCCAGCATGAAAATATTTTCCTCCAGAATTCCCTACCTCCTCTTTTCTATATGTAATTGATGGTTACCTAAATACTACCCACTGCAACCCACTACCTCTGAGGTTAACCAGCTTTGCACTTTGTAGGCAAATTGTATGTTTGCCTATATCTCTGAACCTTGTGCTGTATCAGAGCATTTTGCTCCACCTCCCTTCCTGCTGGACATCCTAATTCCCGAAGGGCATTTGCATTAAGAGAGGGTGCATACAATCCAGTTAAGAGAAACCTACTACTGGAGTCATGTTTCCTTTCACTTGCCAATATGACATTCCTGATTATCTCATCTGCCAGCCTAGGTCTCAGCAGAAGTAAACAGCTTTTTTTTAAGACAAAATATTCAGCAACTGCAATGTGTCCTCAATGAATGTCTCCATTAGGCCACTTCCCTCTGGGCCAGCTATCTGACTCTGACAACCATACACACATATGCTGGCTTTTCCACAGAGGCAACACTTATATGACTCTCCCTCTCTCCCTGCAGGGAAGGCACTTCTAGNCCATTAGGCCACTTCCCTCTGGGCCGGCTATCTGACTCTGACATCATATGTCTGACACATATGCTGGCTTTTTCACAGAGGCAACACTTAAATGACTCTCCCTCTCTCCCCGTAGGAAAGGCACTTCTACTGTTCTTCCTTCTTTTTGCCTTTTGGACAGCTACAACATCTGTTCCTGAAGAAGTCTCTGTTGCCAGCTGCTCCTTTATCATTAACCTCCCATGGTGCCCTGGCAGCCAAGAGGGCCAACCCTGTCCTGGGATGCATCAGGCAAAGCATCGCCAGCCAGGCAAGGGAGGGGCTTGTCCTGCTCTGCTCTGCTCTGCTCTGCTCTGCTCTGCTCTGCTCTGCTCTGCACTGGGGAGGCCTCACCTTGAGTCCTGTGGGCAATTTTGGGCACCACAATATTATAAGGGCATGAAGCTGTCAGAGTGTCCAAAGGAGGGCCAGATGGATGATGAAGGTTCTGGAGGAGAAGCCATATGAGGAGCAGTGGAGGTCATTTGCTCTTTTCTGCCTGGAGGAGACTGAGGGGAAACATCTTTGAAGTTACAATTTCATGAGGGGAAGAGGAGGGGCAGGTGCTGATGTCTTCTGTGTGGTGATCACTGACAGAACTCAAGGAAATGGGCTTGTCATTGCTGTGTCAGGGAAGTTTAGGTTGGATATCAGGAAAAGATTCTTCATCTGGAGGGTGGTTGGGCACTGGAACAGGCTCCCCAAGGAAGTGGTCACAACACCAAGCCTGTCTGAGCGCAAGAAGAGTTTGAAAAATGCTCTCAGGCACGTGGTGTGATTCTTGGTGTCCTGTGCAAGACACATAGAAGATGAAAACATTATGTATGTGCCCTAAACAGTCCTGCTATAAATGATAGCATCTAATAACTAGATCATTTGGTAAGAAAATCTCCCTGAATTATAAACTGAATTTTTAACTAGATAAAACTAGGAATTATAAACTGACTTTTTCATTAGATACAACTATGGCAATGGAAAGGATTGTTTCTTAGACAACAGTTAAAATGAGACAGAAACAAGAGTGCATCTGAAAAAGGTTAAAACAAGGATTATCATGCCCTCTACTATGGTGACTATAATCTTAAAAATAGTCTCTTGGTGGGGGGTGGTAAATCACTATTTCACTCCTAGGTTTTGTTCAAAGACAGTAGTTTTGAACTTCAAAATTTTGGCAGTGATTCCTCCAATTTTTGCCACAGCACAGTCCCAAATGCACTCCTACGTTTGTTGAATCACAAGTGGAAAATTATAAACAAGAAAACACTACTGGGATAAATCTGAAAGTAAGAGTCAACATGACTGAAGTCTGTTAAGGTATTTTCCACAGTATGAATCTCTACTGCTTTTCCACATGGGGTGTGTATTTAGATAAGGGTAGACATCTTGATAGGCTGAAAGGACTGACAGGAGCCTTGTGACACTCAGCAAGAGCAAATTCCAAGTCCTGCACCTGGGACAGCCTAACCCATTGCACCAATCTAGACCAGGGTTTGCCTACTGGGGGGACAGCTCTGCTGGGAAGGATCTTTGAAGCCTGGTGTTTGCAAGCTGAATGCATGACAGCAGAGAGTCCTGGCACCAAAGCATGCCAGCAGCACCATCTTGGGTTGTATTTATGAAAGCATAGCAAGTGAAGTGATGGAAGAAATGCTCACCTCTTTACTTAGCACTCATTAGTACCACACCAAGGTACTGCATCCACTTTTGGGTCTCAGTACAAGAAAGGCATTGAGGACCTTGAGCAACTTCAGCAAAGGTGTTCTGAGATGGTCAGGGTTGCAGCATTTGCCCACTGAGAAGAGGCCAAGGCATATGGGCTTGATCACCCTCAATAAGAGGTGGTTCCAGGGCACCCAAGAGCAGCCTGCCCGTGCCTGTGGGCAACTGGTAGGTGATCAAGACAATGGAATCAGCCTCTTCACCAAGATTCATGGTAAGATAATGGATATAGGCTGAAATGGGAGTTTGAAACTGGATATTCATAAAAAAATGTTCATTCTGAGGGTAATTAAGCATTCTTGCTCAGAGAAGCTGTGGGGTCTCTGTTCTTCAGTGTTTTTTAAATCCAGCTGGACAATGTCTTCAGCAAACTTTTCCGACGCAGCATTGCTCTCCTTTGAACAGGAGGTTGGACTAGAGACCTCTCAAGGTCCATTGCAATCTTGATAGGTCTGTGTGTCTGTGAAATATGTGGGGCTTGGTTAACTCCTAAGCACATATCATTGTTCCTCTCTGAGTTACCTACATTTGCTTCAAGAGGCTTGCTGTGTGCAGGTGGTCAGCTCGTGACAGTTTGCTGAGGATCTGCTAGTGAGGAAAAGCTGCAATCATCACACTCTTTACAAAGCAGACAGATACTCTTCATGGAAGAAATAGCTATGTAAAGAAACTCAATTCAGTGACATTTATAGCATACATTGGCTTTGAATGTGTATTCCTTATCTGGCCATGGAAGATTTTTGCCATCTGAAGCAAAGAATCATACTCTGCTTCAAGGCATATACAAATCCCTTCAGCTTCAGTGGGAATAGCATGCACATAGCTGAGGGCATGGCTTGGCCCATGGTCAATGGCCTTCTAAAAGCATTTTTTCCTACATTTTTTTTCTTTCAATATTCATCTTTTTCCTTTCCAAAGGTTCTGATGTCATCCCTGTTGCTGAAGTTATAGGGTTCAATTTAGTGGCAACATCTTTGAAGTTTAATTAGATTTCTTGAGAAAGACCATGGTTAATCTGAAATACAAATTCACAAGTTGCTTCAGGCCAAAAGTGTCATGCAACAATATTAGACCAAATATTATGCAATTGTTCTGTAATTCATCCTCTCTTCCCACTCATGAGTTGGGTTTGAAAAGCTTGTGGAATATATATATGACATATCAGAGAAGTGCCAAATGTTCCTTATATAGTCCATTCTCATATTTCCTATGGAAAATGTTCCTTCTCACAATCTTCCCTTTACCACATTAAGCTGAATTTTGTCCACTACAGGGTAACATCTTTCATGTCCACAAAATTTCAAGGAAAGCCTCACATGTCCACGATATCTGTTACAATGGCAGCATCCAAGGTCAGATACAGACTGCATCTGTAGAGCTAGCAAGATGAAATATTTTATAATAGACACACCTGCCATCTATGCCCTTTTTCTAGAAATGCATAAGTGATTATGCAGAATTAACCACATATGACTATAAAATCTTGAAAATTGAATCTTGTAGCTGTTCTGAACTAGTTCTGGGCTTCTCCATCCGCTACAGTGTTTGCAGTGGGTGTGAAATCAGCTCTGATTTACCTTTGGGGGCAGGGGCAGAGACCCAGGAGAGGAGGGCATGAGATCACACACACACACACACACTTCAGTGCTTTGCTCAGGTGGCCCCTCACAAGGCACACTGGCAAGTGCAGGGGAGTGGGGAGAGATGCTGTATCCCACCATCTGGCATCTCAGCACTTCCCTCATGCCCAACAGGCAAGTGTGTCTGCTTGGACACACAGAAGTTGGGCTACTGTGGAACAGCATCTTGTTCACAACTGCAACATTTTCAGCACAGGAGATCCTGAAGTGCATTTACAAACTCTAAGTTAAAATTTACTCGTAGTAACTTACTGTCTAACCATGTCTGTCCTCAGTGGAATAGTGACTGCAAATCTAGTGTCAACTTGTCCAGACATGACTGTCTCCAAGGGCTGACCCGAAGCAACACAGTCACCAAGCTCAAGCTAAAACTGCTGCTCATTTGGCCTCTTTTCAAGTACTCCTGGTAATGGGTCAATAAATGATTCCTTGGGCAGAGTCTGCAAGGGCAAGACTAAGAAGTGACCAAAGGCACACATCTTTGTCAGCAGGTCATGGTGGTGACAAACCACATGGTTGCAGACCATGATACTTTCTTCTTTTAATGAATATGGGGAAGTTTAAGATCCCAGAAGATAAGTCCCCACATAGAGGTGGGATGATTTTGCCTTAACCCCACTTTGAACAGACTTAATAAATAGAGTTATTTGGACCTACTGAATCCTTAGGCAAAATCAGCTTTTTTTTGGTATAGCTAAAATAAGAGCTTTGTGGATAAAAGTCTTCCATTCTGTACATTCAGTGCTTATTTCTTATAAAAGAAATTAAAGCAATCATAAGAGAACAGAGCACATAGGATTTTACTGATGTTGCAACCCACAAGCAGCAAGAGATCCCTTTGTGTGAAATAAAACTTATATTTGGTTACAAACATCATTTTACAGCACATAGCTTTGAGATCTGATTCATTATGGCAGAACTCCAGTTTTGTAAATGACATTTAGAGTAACATAAGACTGATGCTGAGATGAATCTATCTTTTTAATATTTTAATAGTTTGTTGTTTTTCAACTGTCGGAGTTTTGTGTTGGAAAAGTAATTTATGTGTTGAAAAAGTAACAGTTGAATGTAGTTTTCACAGCTGTGAGTCCACTGAAAGGAGTGTCCACAGGTTTCCTACTGCTGCCTAAGGAAAGGAGTGTGACTCTGGACTGAGAGTTGAATATGCTATAAAACAGAAGTTTTGGGCAATATATTTGGCATAGTTAATATTTTTCATGGTGTGTAAATCTGTCATGTGAAGGCTTGAACACATGATAGCTTTGTGGGATGTGAATGTGGCATCCATAGAAGGTCCATGAGTACTGGCATGTTTGTGTCTCTAAATGTCAGATTTTGCTCTGAAGCTGTGTTCTCCAGGTCACCCAAAGGGAACATGACCACCTGAAAGAAACCACTCAGGCCCACTCAGCCCAAAGCCCCACAACTGGATCTCACTGACCCGTCATGCTTTCCTCAACACTTTTTCTAGCAGCTGATTTATGAAACAGGATAAGGATGAGAGCAGCACAACAGAGCTGTGGGGCTGGAGCCAGCAGGGGCCAGCTCAGGAGGAACCCTAGGGGAAAATCCCACCCGAGTTCATGATCTGGGCCCTGCAAACAGGACATTATTCTCACAGGCCCTCTGCCCAGTGCAGCAGTGCCCACACAACTCAGCAACTGCAGTCTCTGTTAATGTAACACACTCCTTTTCCCCCTTCTTTTCCTCATTTTAAATACCCTGAAGAAAAAGGATTGAGATCCCTAACTCATGTGCCTTCTATAGGAGAGCTGACTTGTGTGCTACAGACTGGTGGTGTGCCAGGACTTCTCCTTACAGTAAAGTGAGTCCTTCCTCTATGATCATGCTTTGGGTTTGTGTAGGAGTGTTTGGTAATATTAAGTACATGCTCTTTTCAGTTTCATGCAGTGGTTTTAGGTCTCAGGAGTACTACTCCTTTCCCCCCTTCAAGGGGATCCCTCCTCCACAGATGAACTGGTCAGCTATTCATACAAATGCTGTTTATTCTTCTGGTATTGAATTATGCCTATTAAAGAATTTGCTTTGCTGCGAGAGAGGCGTCCCTGGGATTTGGGACTGGCCACGTGCCATGGTTTCCACATGCAAACCCTTGGAGCTAGTCTCAGCCTTTCCATTGTGGCTTTGTGCTTTGACAGCCTTCAAGGGTAATGTTACTTATTTATTTTCTCTTTTTTTTTGATGTGTGTCTGAAACTAGGTATCTGATTGTGTCTTTCAGACTTTAAAACAAGTTTAAGAAGCATGAGTTGTGGATATGATGAAATCTGGTTGCTCTCCATCTAGCAGAAATCTCCCTGATAACCCCAGCACACTCCTTCATGCCCCTGTGTATTCGGTTGGCAGACAAAGGGCGGAAACAATGCATATGGCCATTGGCAGGCTGGTGTGCCAACAGGCCAGCCAATCTTTGGAAAGGGTAGAGGAATACAGTTGTTCCCATATCTTATGTCCCCAGGTACCATTTTATCCAAACTGGGAGAAATTTCTACATTTAAGAACTGTAGGCTGATTTCATCCTTCAGAAGTTATGAATGGCAAGTGGCCAATTGAAAAGTAAGTGATCGTGCAAATCTCTCTTTCTCCTGCTTTTATTTTTTATTATTGTTTTTTAGGAAACCACAAGAGTTAAATCAGCAGTTCTTAAGCTTTTTTTCCTGTGGTTGATTTGGGCAAACAATGGTGCCCACCCACTTTGCAGTTCTCACTGTGTTTATATTTCCTCATGAGAAACCAGCCAAAATCACTGCTGAAGATGGATCTGGGAAGGAGAGATCCCATAAGAGCAATAGGCTGCCAGTAAAGTCTATCAGAAGCACTCTGCTACTGTTGCTGTGTATTATTACTTTACTTCCGAGGCTGAATATCAGTCTTACATGACTGGTTTTTTTCTTGAAATGCTATTTGGGTAAATAGGAACATATCCCACAGGAGGTAAAATCCATATGTCATAGCCTTCCATGTTCATTACTGACATCTTCCCACTTTTCCTCCAGGGAGGAAAAAAGGTGTGGATCCAAGGAATGTCAGCAAGAAAAAGCATCAAGCAATTTCAGTACACTTGACGCATGAAACAGGCCTTGAAATAGAATAACCTCTTTTTTGAGGGTCCAGAAAGATCAATGGGGAAATTGAAGACATTTCCAAAATTTCAGTGTTTAGGTCTATTAATTATAGTTTATTTTTAAAACAATAAAAAAGTTTTTGATCAGGAGGCCTAATTTAATTTGATAGACCTTTATACTTTACATTTTCATCCATTTTACTTTTTTTTACCTTTTATTCACAAATTTGATGACACTGTAGCTGCATAAACAGCACACAAAGCAAAGCCCAGTATTGCGAAAACTGCTCATATAGTTGTTTTGGTCGGTTGATCTATTAAAGTAGTGGTGTTAACAGAACATCTTAAATTGCACAGTAATAATCTGTACTTCCTACTTCGAGTATGATGGTTTTTCCAGTTTGGTTTATTACACTGTAAATAACTCCCTTGCATCTGTGTTGATTTGTTTATTCAATTACATCTGAAGGAAAAACAACCCAGTTTTGCAACAGCTAAATAAAGCAATTGTGCCATCCAGTGGCTAGCTAGGTTAACTCATGTTTTCTTCTTCCACATGATCATTTGGTGTTTCTTTTTTCTTACTCAAAGTAATATGTAATTCTTGTAACATGCGATGTTCCATGGCTGCATCCCATTTATATGTGTCATAAAATTTTAGGTCTATTCCAACTTCTTTTTTCTACACTATTTAATCTGAAGACCCAGAAGAGGAATAAGATGTGCCATATATTCTTCTGGATCAGTTAGAGATAAGTTACAGGTTATTACACACCCTATTATCAAATATCATGGACCATATGCAACAATGAACAAACGAAACAAGCATTTATCTACTGTGATCATGGAGCATTGCAGAACCTTTAACGAGGCATTCCCAACTTAACTTTTTGTAATAACAGCTGTGACTAAGTGTATAAATTGGCTCATGAAACATCTCTGTGGCTGTTTGAAAACAAAATCAGAGAGAGCAGACAATATGACAAAACAATCCTATGGTATGATTACGTTCTTAAATGTCACATTCATCTCTTGAGGATAATTTCTAAGGCAGTTCTCTGGAGCCTAATGTGAGATCTGGGCCTTGTTGCTTGTGTAATGAGTAGATGGGGAAATGTGGCCACGAGTCACAACTTGAAAATATGTAATTTCCAAACGAAAATCCACTGTGATCGCTTCTGAGGAAGAAGAATATCCCTGATTACAACATTTTGTTGGTGATCCACAGGCCTGTTTTGGGGAAAGTTTCATTGCACAAATTAACTTATGGCATCCATGTGAGGCCCGCAGTTTGGACAAACACAACACTGTGTGCATGAGTGTGGAGGAGCAGGCATAAGCATGTGGGTGTATTTTGTCTTAAATATTCTAGCTGTTGTGACAGGAAAGTTGTGATCAGAACAGAAGGTCCCAAAGAGGTGGGGCAGCACTTTGCTGGCCAACTTCTTTTTCCATCTTGAGACTCACTCCTACTCTCCCCTGACTCCCTTCCTGGAGGGCTCAGAAGGGCTGACTGCACAGATGCGAACAATGTGGTTAAGTGTGTGCAATGAAATGGGAGCAAAAATCAGTTCTACATGAGATGCTTGCACCAGAAAAACTATAAGAGGAAGTACATCAGTCCTGCTCATTCTTTTTCTTTTTCCTTGTTTTTTCTTAGTCTCACTACTCCAGATCCAAACTATCCACACAGCAGGACTGTCACAGGATCTAAGGACTGACGATCTTCTTGCTTCTCTTTCTCTTTTCCATCTTTATTTCTCTCCTCTCTTCCTTTGTCTTGTCAAAGTTCAACTATCCTATTCTACCCTGTACTTTGCACTCAGGTTTGTTGCAGAAATCAGGAGCTTTTTGAAGTGTGTTGTAAGTTAAGGGCTTGATAGAAAACACTTCTGAAACTAAAGAGTGGGCTAGTTGCCAGAGCTAAGACAATTATACAAAAAAGCCAAAGAGAATTCCCTGACAAGTGGACTGGCGTCTTTGCTCAGCCTAATAGGAATTTATAACAAGCATTGTTCTCCCTACCAAGTTGATTGTGACGTTGGGAAAGAAAAAGATAAGCAGCTGCTCTGTGGAGGCAAAATGAAGCAAAGAATCTCAAACCTGTGTGGTGCTACACATAGGGTTACGTTGTGGAAGAGAAACAGATTCTGATGGACTGTTCTGGCTCCTTTTCTTACTCAAGTGGTTTGCCATGGCCTTAAAACATTAACCTTGTGCACAAGAGTTGCGCATCCCAGAAACTGTCACCAGGAGAAAAAGTGCATCATTAAACTAGAGTGGGGGCCTCCTGCTGTGGGTATGACTCATGAAGGAACATCTCCCAGCCTCAGCACACAGCGACAGCCCACATCTTGTGCGGGAGCCCTGTGTTCTCCCGACAGTGGCAACATACTCTTTTAGCAGACAGACTGGCCATTTGTTTTCACTTGGGTTTAATTGCAGATGTTTAGCTCTTGGGCTCTTCATGTAGTCCGGCTCTTCATGTAGTCCTTCCAGGAGCAGCACAAACACACGTTGCAAGCCCATGCAAAGCTCTTTCTGTCAGGTACAGCTGCCAAACCATCTCCCATTCTGGCACATCCTCCCTACTGTCCTTCTCCACATTGCTAGCACAGGTGTGACTCACTGTATCTCAAACTTATCTGTCAAGTATTAAGCCATTCCCAACATATTCTTGAATGCAAGCAGCAATTCCCTTATGCCAGGATTCCCAAGGAAATCTCTCTGCAATGCTGCCCTGCCTCTCAGGGACATGAATTACCATCCATCAGTGCCATATGCACTTCACCATGATGAGATATGAGAGAATAGTTAACACGGTGACAATCCTTTCGCTACAGAGACACAGGAAGATTCTCCTACAAGGAAAACCTTAGATCTAAGCAAAACTGTATCTTGCCCTGAAGTTTAGAAGGTATCTACAGATTTAGGCTGTCTTTTGAGAGGGCTAGTCCAAGAGGAACACAAAACAACTGGCAAGAATCCAGCATTTTTGAGGCTTCTTAAAAATGAGGCAGCAAAATCACTGGTCACTTTTGAAAATGTTGCTGGAAATGCTTTGTTCCTTATGCATACAAGTTGACATTTACAAAACAGTGTTTATTCACACTGTGCCTCCACACCTGGAAATGAGATTCATAGTGTTGCTTTTATTTTAGATATCACTAGCTCTTTATAATGAGAGAGATAATATTATTATTATAATGACCTATATCAAATATAATGTAACATATATTAAATATATAGAGACTATAATACATATAATACAAACTATAATAATTACAATATACGGGTGACTTTTGCTATGTTATATAGTACACAGTCCATTGTATTGCATCATAAAATTTCTAATATATACAGACCTATTCACAGAAAGCAGATAAATAACAGCTAAATGCAGATGTCCTCTGCTGGTTGTTTGTGAGGAAAAAAAATCTTCCTCAAGCACAACACCCAGCCTTCCAAGTCAAATAAAAATTTACTGCTGTGCAGCCCTTTGAAGAAGGAAAGTGTTGACAGTTGTCACTATTTCACTCCCACTGAGTGCGTGTCTGCTGGGCAGACCTCTGCCACCCTTCCTGTATGAATCCCACTTATCAAATCCAGCTGAAGTTGGGGCCAGGTTCCGATAGATAAAGAATTGTGGATGAGATCAGCATTGCTGTGACAACCATGGTTCAGATCAAAGAAGAAAAAAAAAGGGGTTTGAGCTGTCTTGAAGAAACATTAATGAATTTCTAGTGAATAATTTTTACTGGACAGAGGACCTAAGGCAGTGTGTAAACAACAATCCTCATATTTAGCACCAAGAGAAAAAACAATATTTGTGTTTAGCCTGGCCATGTAGTTAATAATAAGCCAAATAAAAGAAAGCTGTGGTAGGGATATTTTTCCACTTTCACCCTCTTGCTAGGGGTGTTGACACAGTTTTTGAGTCAAATCTCAGTAGGGAGGAGATAAGACTGTGATTATTAGCCCTCTGACTCCTAATCCTGCCCTGTTAAAGCAAAGTTAGAGCTCGGCTGGACCACAAAACAAGGAGGCATTCACTGGGCTGAGCTTTCATTCCACTGGAGTATGGGTAGCTGGAGATATCTCACTGCATTCAGATTCCGGTGTGCTTGATTTTCATGGTCTTGTAGTTAAGTCACTCCACTCCTTTCTCATTTATTTTTGGCTCCTTAAGCTTGGCTGCCTATGTTACTTGTTCTTGGGAAGCTCTTGGCCCTACAGGCATGAACTCCTGTCACAGCTAAAGCTAATCTCTGATAGTTTTGGTATGCCTGGGCCATCTTCCAGAATCTGCTATGTTAATGGACAAAAACAATGATGAGGCAGGGAGGCTCATCTTTTTGAGGACATTATATTTGTCCCATCTATGGCTTATCTATTACAGGATATAACAGCCATGCCTGGCTTCTTCTGAGGACACTTTATTGGCAGTGTGCAATGGTCATTTCCACTTATCATGAAGAGCAATTGCCATGTTATCAAGTTTATAAGGAAACTTGTCAAAGACACTCATCAGAGATGATTCTCTGTCATCTTGCAGCTATGAATTCTTCTGCAACAGTAGTATTTGTGAGCTACTCTGACACAAATCATTCTCAGTAATTAATTTCTCTCACAGCAGTCACCACGCAGGGGAAGATGCCAAATCTCTTTTTGTTCTGTCTCATTAGTCACAAGTAATGACCATGTGTGCAAATTGCAACTCTGATTCCTAAAACTTCAGGCAGGGACACAGCATCAGAAATGAACTACCAGAACTCAGCAACAGGTATACTTTTGGCCATGCTGTTTCATGCTTTTATCCAGATCTACGGCAACTTGCTAATCTGTGCTCACTCATCTTTTCTTGCTGTCTACAGTTAAGGTAAACAGACTTTTTCCCCATTGGTAGTGTTGTCATCCCATGTATCATTTTCCTCCTGTGTTTTCCAGTTGACTTTTCTAGGATTCATTTTCACTTTTAGAGAAATTAAGCTTTTACTTTAAAACTTTTCAGTAATATGTTGGCTTAAAGATCTGGACCCTATCAGCTGTTATCACCTGCTTGAAGTACTGATACAGGGTCTTGGAGAGGCAACAATCCTCCAAATTCTTTCTAGTATTCGTGTTCTTCCAGAAATATTGTGATTGCTGATTAATATAA
>WEZZ01002306.1:10727-25795 GCA_013400585.1 Chloropsis cyanopogon | reverse complement strand
TGAGAAATAATGTTTTGTATGTCATGGCCTCTGTGCTGGTTTTGGCTGAGGCAAAGTTAATTTTCTTTACAGTAGCTGGTATGGGGTCATGCTTTGGTATTGTGCTGAAAACAGCATTGATGACACAGGGATGTTTTTGTTATTGCTGAGAAGTGTTTACACAAAGCCAAGGCCTTTTCTGCTCCTCACCCTGCCAGTGAGGAGGCGGGGTATGCACAAGAAATTGTAAGGGAGGACAATATGAACCAAAGGATATTCCATACTCTATGGCATCATGCTCTGCATATAGGTCTGGTGGAACTATGTATATAATGTATAGGTCTGGTGGAAGAAGGGAAGGGAGGACAGTCAGAGTGAAGGCGTTTGTATTCCTAAGCCAGCTTCATGGGTGATGAAGACCTGCTTTCTTGGGAAAGGACTTGACTGTCCATGTCAGTGAGTGAGTTCCCAGTTTTTCTTAGCTTTACTGCATCCTTCTGTTTTACCTATTAAATTTTCTCTATCTCAAGCTATGGGTTTTTTCACTTTTACTCTTCCTATTCCCTACGCCATTCACCCAGGGGGAGTGAGTGGCTATGTGGGGCTTAATTGTCAGGTACAGTTAAATCATGACAACTTCATATGAAGGAATCCAAGCAACTGTAAACTCTCTCATTTGGTAAACATGCGGAATAGAGCAATCTAAGGTTGTTCGATGTCTCCTACACATCCAAATGGAAAGAGGATCCTCTGGCTTCCTAGAGACTTGAGTCAGCTAATTAACATTAGCTGGAACTGACAATTGTAATTTCTGTAGGAACTCTCAAGCAACTCTTTTCTATCCTAAGGGATGATTTCTGAAACATTAGGGTATGTTTTGTTACTTCAGGTCACCTTACACCCGTCCACTAATTTAGGAATTGGCCTCCCCAAAATGTTTAGTGATGATTTGTAACAGTCTTATCTGAATAAGGCATTTTTTTACTGTTCTTTATTTTGAGAGATATATTCATGTCCACTAAATGCAAAAACAGTCTCTCTGTTGTAAGCTGGATAGCTATAGAAATGTTCTTTGAAAAATTCCCATCAGACAAAGGCCTGATGATCATATGTAAATGGTTTGACACTTGCTAGTTGTTTCTAAGTACCCAAGATCAGCTTCATGTACAACAGTAGGAATGTGATTTCGTATAATTCCATTTCAAATAAAGTGGTTGGATGCTATCTGTGAGAAGCTTGCAGATCTTGCCTAAGCATGCCTTATCTCAGTTAGGTACCACAGTATTCTGAGGGCAGAATGCAAGTCTGGTGTTTCATTGGGAACTTCAGTTTCTGTGGGGAATGTCTGGTTTAGCACTACGCTGCGTCTGAAATGATTGCCGGTAATAATCAGATCTGTTAAACAGGAGTTGACACATTGACAGATAAATGGGTCTAAAAAACATTGATGCTATTTTTTTATGTGCTGTAAAGAGAGGAAAATTGAAGAATAAGGAAAAAAATCAGTCAGCAAAATTGTAGTGAGAGAGAAGTCTGGCAAAGGTTATATCATGTTATTAAGGAGAGGAATAAGATGAGAGGATATGGTCTGTTCTGCAGGAAAGAGAAAATAGGCTCCCCATCCAGAAATTTTGCCTACTGCTGGTTCTCTGCAGGTGATCAACTTCTCTATTTAAGTGGGCTGCTGCCAGCAGTTTTTTCATCCTTACCTCTTAAATGCATCCAGTGCTCCCGTCTCTGTCTTCATTGCACTTTGCTGGCCCCTTTGCTGCAGCATGCACCCCTCCCTAATTGTTGGGCTCATTGTTTGTTAAGACAAGAGGAGCTGCCATGCAAGGGCAGGGAACTGGGTGAGTAGCAACCCAAGGGTACAGAGTAGCAGTGATCCAGACACCGCTCACCAAGTCCCCTCGCATCCTGTCGGTAAGGGGAAAGCAGCCACTCTGTTGCCTCATATTAGGTATTTTATTCACTGCATTCCAGGGTTTATGGATCCATATCTAGCTCAATAACCTCTAATATCCTATTGACATCGGCTTGTGATGATGTCCTCCCACCTACTGCCGTAGAAAGAGAAAAGTGAAAGGTAGATAAGATTAAACACTGTGCAAAACAAGGCAGACTAAATTGTCTTTGTCTTCTGTTATAGGCACAAAGTCTGGAAAACTGTGAGCTTTTCAAAGAGAATGTCCAAAACCAATTCAATGCATTCTGGAGCTCTGCTTTCAGTTAATACAGGTAGGAGTTGCAGGCCACTTTGTTACAACTATATTACCAGTGCAGATGCTGCTGCAGTGAAGTGTAAGAGTACCCCAGCCAGCTTCAGTGTGGGTATGTCAAGGACCAGTATCTGAGCAGAGGGTAAACATGGAAAACTATTTGCTTCCTTTTCCAGTACACAAACTGAGTGTCATTAGATTCAACTATCAGGTGGAAAGGTCAAACAAAAAAAACCAAAAGCAATTAATTAGAAAATATACAATAAAACTGTGTAACCTGTGCTGCGGGATTATATGCATGATAAACCTGCATGTAGGATTAAAATTTGGAAACCTGTATTTTGTGGTAGAGGAGGACACTGTAGCCTTTTACATGCAGATTACTGCAGATAGCTGGCTCAGGGAGTCTCTAGTTTGCAAATTAATAGTAACCTGGTAGATATTTAGGACATTACTACATGACTGCCCCGTTTCTTCATTCTTTTTCAGGCATCCATATTTGACTGCTCTTAAGTGGAATAAGACAATGTGCTGGATGGTATTTTATATATGTAGGATGAGCAAAAGCTGGAAAAATCTGTCCTTTAGGGGAGCTGTGGGCAAGGAGAAAGAAATCAGAGGCACTTAAGCTGCACCGGGGTAGCAACTAGAATTTGTAGCAATATTCTGGTTATAGAAGATTTCTAGAGATAACAGTGTGGGATGAAAAGAGAACTAGGGGCCTTAGATTATAGCCATGGGCTGTTAGTCTGGGGGGAAAAAAAAAAAAAAGCCCTGAACAAGTCCCTGAAACTCCAAGTCTCCAGACAGATGGAAAAATGAGGCCTGAAGGCTACTGCAGTGATGTAGGAAACATCAATAAATGAAATGGCTGCCTGGAATTATACTAGCATTTTATATGACACTTACGCTAAATTGCTCAGTTGGGACCTGAAAGCTGTCACCTGACTGGTGGGACTTTAACTACTGAAATAGCAGAGGAGGACTGAGAATGATTTTTTGGAAAATATTTTATTTTTAGAAATCCCTGCAACCAAAGTTTCATGGATATTATAAGCAGTATTACTCTCAAGAATAGGCAGCGATTGAAATGACCAATGGTTTGCATGAGAGGGTCATGCTTCGCTAATGCACTCAGTTCCTGGTGAGATTAGTTCTCTTGCTACTAAGGTGATCACTTTTAAGGTCAGGCTGCTCTGTGGGAAAGGCATTGTGCAGACAGCATATGTGCTGTGCTAGAAAGGGGTGGTGGGATTCTTGCCCCAAACACCCCTTAACAAGAAAACTCCTTTGATAGGGTACTGTTTGTCCTGTCTAGCCCTGCCTGGCTCACTGTGGTCCATTCTAACCTGAACCATTCTGTAATTCCTTGATTCTGTGATTCTGTGAATGCAGACTTCATAAAGAATAAACCTCTGTGAGTGTGGTCACACCCCTTAGCATTTCTGTCTCTTGTTCTAAATCAAATAAACAGCTATTCAAACATCCTGGAGGAAGGACTTGAGAAGAAAACATATCCAAAGGGTTTTGGAATCCTCAAAACCAAAATCATTGAGATCATTTTTATTACTAGAGCCCAAGCCTAATTGGAACATCACATTTTGCTCTGGGCAGTAAATTCACTATTGCTACAAAATGATTAACAGTCTCACCATCTGTTACAGGTGTAATGATAATTGACAGTTTTATTAATATCTAACGTTGACATGATCTGTCTTTACATTTCCATCTTTGCCATTTAATTTGGTATTTTTCTGAGCAACAACAATATATTAAATTACAAATAATAATATTTACTGGTTAAACCTACTCCTTCTTTTTTTTTTTTTTTCCTTAGTTATTACCCTCAATCACGATGGAAAGAGTTTAAAAAACCTCTAAAGTATGACCCTGGAAAGGAAAATAGTGAATCATTTTTAAAGATTTGTTGTTCCAAAGCCATGTCATATAGACTGAGATCAAAGGTCTGTTTATCTTGCTGTTTCCTATTCTGATGATGGGTTATAGATGGTGCTTAGAGGGAGATTGAGAATCAGGGCAGGTGCACAACAATGCTCCTTTGAAACCTCCCAGTTTAAGGCATTTAACAGGGCAGACTTTCTGAGCCAGGGGCTGTTATTTGTCCACTGTATTTAAAAGCCTCTAGTGGACCTGTCTTCTGTGATTTTTGTCTAGCTCTTTTTTGAGGATGTTCAGTCTTTTGGCCTCAGCAGCTTACTGTGTCAATGAGCTGGACAGTTTATTATGTAATGTGATTTTAAATTTTAAATTTTGCCTGGATATTTCACTGGATGCCCTCTGGTTCCCGAATTATGATGAAATACTGAATTCTCTTGTCCTCATTTTCTATGTCTGCCATCAAAATCAATGACAAGCAAGGATTCTTCTAGGGTTTGAATGAGAACTACAATGTAACCAAATTAAAAAAACATTCAGTTTTATTTGTTTAAACAAAATATTTTCAAAAATCACTGATCCCAAGAACCATGGTGAAACTATTTTCTGTCCTGTTCTAAACTCATAATGGGGAAGGAATTCTAATGCTTCAAACACTTGACTGCTGGGAAAAGAATAGTGATGAAGGCTTTAATTTATTTACTAACAAACATGTATCTCTAACATGAGTCCTGTGCAGACAAGCTACTTTAAATGCATGAAAAGATGAAAATGAAGGGATGTATCCATAGACATTGAAAGAAAAGTGTGAGAAATGAGCTTAAATTAAAAATGGTTCCAGTCCAATAGTGACAGAAAGCTTTAAAATGTATTCAGAAAGAGAGAAAGTTGATTTGCTCTCATGCTGTTTCCTATTTGGAAGAGTTTGGATGAGTCCTTGTTATTTATAAAATGTGGCCTCTTTCTAACTCCATAGTAGAGATGGCTGTAGAGACAAGGAGTTCCCAGAACGGGGCCAACAAAGGGTAATAAAGATGATGAAGGTGTCGGAGCATCTCTTGTGAGAGGAAAGGCTGAGAGAGCCTGCTCAGTCTGGAGTTTTTTAAGAGAGGATCTCATCAGTACTGACAGTTGCCTGTCAGTATCTGAAGGGGGATGAAGAGGATGGAGCCAGGCTCTTCTCAGTAGTGCCAAGCAACTGGACAAGAGACAGCAGGCAGGAACTGATTCACAGGAAGTTCCACCTGAACTTGAGTAAGAACTTCTTTGCTGTGTCGGTGCCTGGGCACTGGAGCAGATTTTCTGGAGAGGTTGTGGAGTCTCCCTCACAGGAGATATTCAAGAACTATCTGGACACAATCCTGTGCCACCTGCTCTAGGATGACCCTGCTTGAGCAGGGAGGCTGGACCAGATGACCCACTGCAGTCCCTTCCAGCCTGACCCATTCTGGGACTCTGTGATATCATCTATCATTTAATCATGTGATGACACTTTTTTTCTGTTAGACTCTGCCTCTTTCATTCTGTTGTATGGATGACTCTAGGAAAGGACAGTTGCTGCAAAGTAAATATACTTTACCTTTTAAAATTAGAAAGCACATAAAGGAATAATAATTTAGTTGGTATTTATAATTATAATCTGTCATTTATAATGTGTCATTTATATAAGCCTATGGACTAGGCTTCATTTACTGCTGCAGAAATTTAAGTGTTGCTTACACCAAACATAGAGGGATGCTTCCAAAAGATGCTTCCAACATAGAGCTTGCATCCAATTAGGGAAGGGATCACAGGAATAAAAAAGTTATTGCTAGACTAAAGCAGTTGGGTGCTGTGTAAAAGAATTCTCTCCGTTGTGAAATGTTAAACTTATTCCTGTTAACTATAAGCCAGAGTTTCAAAGAAAGTGCTGAACATCCACAGCTGCTACTGAATCTACTGAAAATTGAAACTCAGGCACTGAAATGGCTGTAAGAATGATAAGGCTTCTGAAGAAAAAAGATACTACTCATCTCAAGGTAGTGTTCCTGTGAATGTTTTCTTGCCAACCTCTAAACTGGGTTAAGTCTTGCTTTCTTTAAAATTTCATCCCTTTACCTGGCAGTATAACTGGGAAGGTAAATGCTGCTCTTCTCAAGCATTCAGATATTGTTGTGAACAACTATAATAAAAAAAAATCATAATGAAATTAGTAATTTTCTATTTAAAACATGATCATCTATTTGCTGCACATATAACAGATAGGACTGAGTAATACCTTGCAGCCGCTTGTACAGCCTGATAGTTTGTTGCCAGTGAAAACCATACCAGAAATCAGCCAAAGAGCCTTCAGGTCTCAGTTAAAGCCCTGAAGAGAGCACCTGCTGCTATCTTCTGATGAAAGCCACTGGCACATTTTGTTTGTCTTTAATGAACATAGCAGTGTTAGTCTGCCTCCACTCTCCTAGTCTGATCTTTCATATAACATGTTTGGCATCCAGAACATGCTTCCCCTACCCCCAGCTAATGAGTAGAAGCAGAGCATCAGCTGGAGGCTTCACAAGAAGGCTTTTGATAAAGTGTACAGCCATCATTGTCTGAATTCACATGCTCAGCTTTTATATGTCTTACACTTCTAGGATCTATATGCTTTGAACTCGAGCTTTGACAATACAAATTTCGTTTGACTTATTCTGACCTTGTCTATGTAAGAGTGAAGTGTCCCTGAGAATGAAGTGTTATCAAGCTGTTCAAGATCTGTCTTTACTTTCAGATGTCATGATGACAACTGGTCCTGGGAAGAAATCAGGTCTGTGTTGAGCATGGGGAATTTTATAATGTCTTTATCTTCTTTAAGTCCTGCCTCTAGCATGGAAGCAGAATTTTTCTTGTCTGTTTGACTTTCTTTAAATTAGATCTAACATAACTTCCTATGTTTTTCTTGAGCTATGTATAGCTGTATCTGCTGATGTTCATATGAGGTTCACATGAGGTTCTGTTACTATGCATAATGGATCCTTTTAGGATGAGTTTGGCCCCTTAAAGGTTTATGAAAATAATTTCTTTTCTTAATACTATTTTTGTCTTATTAATTCTCCCTTGTTTAGATGCTGAGCTACAACTATAGAATATTCAGTTTCTGATGAACACAGTTATTTTTCTGCTTAGGGTTTGTTCAAAAGCAGGCTTTGGAAGTGAAGTTCAAATTAAAATATCAAAGGTGAACTGACTCAATCACATTGTCTTGCTTGTCTTTAACAGATGAGATTGCAGGTGTGGTAACTTAAGGGTCAAAATTTAAAACTCAGTCCTCATACAAAAAGCTTGATTAAAAAATAGTTTTAATTTACTACAAAAGTTAGGAAACATACAAAATCACTTGAATGAAATAGCAAGTGAACATACAGGAGAGGCTTGCCCACTTGTCTGATGGTCATTCATCATTGCTAATAAGATTTCAAAACAGCAAGGGAATAAAAAATCATAACCAAATATTTCAATGCCTCTAAAGTACTGTATATACCTATACCTGCAGAAATTCTGTCTGTGGCCTCTGAAAGTAAGCTTGCTAGTTTTGAGCAACCTGTCCTGATTAGCATCTATTAATTGATAGGTCACTCTTCTATCAGGTTAGAAAACCATTACTTTAATTTCATTCCTTTCTGGATGTAACTGTCTGTGGTCCTTTATCAACATTACAAAGGGCTGGCTTGTGCTTGAATGATGATAATTTCAAAGTTCTGCTTTTTTTTGTTTGTTTTGCTGTGTCTTGTCCCAGGTAGCCAAATCCCTTCATATGTGTTCTTGAGAAACTGCAATCCTTTTAAGATTATTGTCAAGCACAATGAGAAAAATAAGTTGATAGACCAAAATATGGATGTGAGTGGAAAAGAAATGACAATCTTGCACACAGTTTAAGCAGGCAATGTAGGCCGTGCTTGGGCAACATTCTAATTTATTGGCAACAATCAGTGTTTCATTTTTGGAAGAGATATTTTGATAACAACTTTTCAGTCTATGCTTTATGAGGGAAAAATCCACTGTTAAATAATGTCACTATGGCTTGGGATCAAATCATGGCTTCCCATTCTGATTCCCAGGTAATGTCTTAGCACTTTTTGTATGACTTTGAGGACTGATTCAACCTGTTGCCTCATGTCAGGGGGCTAAGACCAGGTCTTGCTGGACTTCTATGCTATATAGACCTTAGCTTCTGCCCAAACTTTGGCATATTGATTTGCCCATTTCTTCCTCAATTAATCCATTTTGGAGCCTTGACTTTCTGATAAATATTTTTTCAAAATGTTTTCACATTAGTATTATTGATTCTGATTTAAAAGAGGATTTTTTTTTTTTCCTGGGTTTGTAAAGTAGTCATGATCCAGTAATAGAGTTATGCCTGTTAGGGACATTAGTAGCATGAATCGTTTGACTATAAAAACTGAAATTAAAACTAAAGTAATACTGAATTAAAACGGAATATTTAAAAAAATGGCAAAAACTAAAAAAAAATTTAAAAAACTGAAACAAAACTGAATTAAAATAACATAAAAATAAAAGTTAATAATCACTACCCACACACATTTTTAGCAAAAACAGGTTAGTTAACTTGCTTGCTCATAATTCCCCTTCTGTGCTAAGAGGTGGCACAAGCTGTCACAATGCAACAATTTCTTACAAGAATAAGTATACTTCAAGACAATGTCTTACTACATAGATAAAAATAATATAATTTAGTTATTTAAGCATTAATTAAGTCTGTTTTGAATTTTTCAAGTGTGTTTTTCAAAGCTGAGACCTTTGCTTTTGTAAGGCAGACATGAAACCCTGGGTCCATTTCCTCTGAATATTTAAATATCTGTAACCCAGCTTTGGTATCAAGTCTCTCTGTGTACTTTGGCATTTTTAGTTCTCAAAAGTGAACAAAATGCACAAAATAGTTAAATATTTCTTCATCTATCTGTTTTTAAGACATTATGTACATGTCCATCAAATGGACGATGAAGACAAGAGTAGGATATAAGTATCCCTTAATGAACCTTGAACTATTGATGAAGCTCTCTGGGTTAAATTTCTTTGTTTCCTAAATTGGAGTAATCCATCATGTGGAAAAATATACTGAGCTTCTAAATGAAAAGGAATCATGATCACACATAATTTTTTTTTTTTGTCTTATTCATTCTGTGCTTATTTAGCTACCTACTGTTTCTTCTCTTTACAACTCCTATATGTTGTGTTTCATAGGCTGGGAATCATGAAAATCTCACAATCTTGTTCTTGCTAAGAGAGTAGAAGAGATAGGAACCTTACAGGAATGCAAAACAAACAGAGCAGAGCAACAAGGCTAATAGGGAAAAGCAGCAGGGAGCAAATAGAGAAAGAAAATCCCCACAGGTGTAAAGCAGTAATGTGTGCTGGTCTGTACTGATCTTGTGCCCCTAGAGTTGAGCATTGTGACGTGTTATAGAGGGACAGAATTGCTGCATGTGGTGGTGGTAGTCCCAGTAAGGTCAGACTACATCCTTTAGTACAATGGCTGTGGATTATTTTCCATCCTTTATCCTTTCCATAGAACTGTGATCCATGTTATAAAATAGCCACAGTTTTGCATGTGTTTTCCTCCTGTGTTCTTAAAAATCTGAGCCATGAGTCATCTGAGGACTGATGTTTTACTAATGTCTGGGTCTGCACCGTATCACTGAAATAATGGCTGAGAAATGTCTTTGGTCGTCAGTGCCCATTCAGAGATTGAGTAGTTTTAAAATTTTCAAGAGTCGATATTGAAGGCCATTTAATGCCTTTGGATCCCATAACTCTAAGGTGGCCTGTTAATTCCCTTAATGACTTAAATGTCTCCCTGCCGTCTTCAATGTCCTCTGACCTTGTTAAAATAATTATTATTTTACACCACAAAGAATCACCTACTGTCAAAGTAGAGAGAGAGGGTAAAATAAGGCTCAAAGTTTTGCTGTTTTCTAGAGATGTCATTCTACTTCTGTGTAACTGTATTGATATACAATGGGGAGAGATGTGTTGTTTTTTATCAGTGTCAGAAATCATAAGGAATGCTCACTTAATTATTTTTCAGGAGAGTAATTTACTCAAATAGACCTTAAGTGAGAGGTCTGGGGCCTTGATGGAGAACTTAAATTTTATTCTAAGCTGAATGCCAGATCCTTGCCTGAGGGCTTCTCTGTAATCATGAATCTGTTCATGATACCAAGCATCAGGAGAAGCTTGTAGATGGGAGGAACAACTCTGTAGGGTACCACCTCAGGCCCAAAGAATTTCTCTGGATAGGCAGTTTTATGTGCTGAATTTTAGAAATGTGGGCTTATGAGTCTGGAACTGGTCCAGCCCATGCCAAAGTCTGAGTTGAATGAAATGTATACTGTTGGGATTTGTTTTTATAAGTTTTATGATTGCTCAGTTAATATTTTAGATGGTCTGTCCTGTTCCCCCCTGTTATGTTTATGAACTCTCCTAGCCTCCCTGCCAATCCCTTTTCCCCTCCTTTAAGAGGATTGTCAGGGCCACCCTTTCTTCTTGTCACTCACCTCATCCAGCCCAATTCTTTCTAGTAAGTCCTATGAATTCTGTAATTCTACTGGTTTTGTATGCTAGATTCCACCTTTGTTGTAACCTTATTAGTTGCTGGTTCTGTCATTCTGTTAATGTATCAATTTTATGTTCTGTTCATTGGTCAGCTTTGACCTCTCCCTGGGGAATGAAAACACGTTGTAACCTGCACTCCCCGCTCTCTCCTGAGACGGGCTCTAGGGGAATAAACTTCTCTTGCTCATGTCATCAGAGTCTCCACTCTTTTTCCTGGTCATAGCTTGCAGCCTGAGGGGAAAAGAACCCACGGCGCCCTTCCCTCCCTTCCTATCCAGGCTAGGGAGTGATGGGCCCTCTGTAGCGGCATCCCCTTTCAGCTAGCCGGGGTCTGACCCCCCAAAAAACCACTACAGTATACATTAAATTAACCAAAATTATGAGTAACCTTACAAGTAAGTAAATGTTTCTGATGGTTTTGTTGTAACACAAACTTTTTAACATAATTTAATTCAAACAAGTGGAGGAAAAGGTGAACATACTGTGTTAAGCAAAATAACTTCAGTATTAGACCAAGAAAAGCCTAATTTTCAAGATAAGATTTTCAAAAACCTGTCTGCAACTATTATTTTTGTTTAAGGCATTTTTTCCTTATAGGAAGGTTTTAAAAAAAAAAAAAAAGGGTGTGTGGAGTTTCCATGGTCCCATGAAGTGTCACAATGGAAGTATGAAGAGGGACTTTCTTCACCCACTGCAGGGCATGACCAGATTTATTATTTAGTAGGCAGGAAGAAGCTGACGTTTAACTATCAGAAATAGCTAAATGCATCTTCTGAGCTAGACTGATCTTTCACCCTATGTCAGAAATAAAGTTCAGAAATTCATTTTTGCTCTTATGACTACGCTATGTTGAATACTTCTTCAGTATTCAGATAACTAAATGGGTGTCATAAACAAAATATATTTACACGTAGGAAAAATAAAATGGTTGTTCTCTATTTTTTTTTTCAATTAATCTTCTCACTGTCCTGCAGAGTATCCCCTGAATAACTCATAAGATTAGAAAGAACAATGTATTTTTTGTAACCACATAAATAAAAATTTGAGGTGGGGGATTGAAGTGTGCTCTCAATTTCGTTTTTGTAGAGTTTCATTTATCTCTTGCAAATAAAGCCAAGACCTGCTTGTTTTTATTCATACTCTTTTTCAAGATAAAGGACAGAAAGATTCTTCCAATTATATCAATAAGAAGTTAGTGAAAGTGAAGGTTGAGGTGCAGCAATGGGAACATAATATTTCTTTAAGTGAGCTGATTTTTTTTTTTTTTTTTGAAATTATGTTCTATATGTCATTATTTGGTAAGAAACTCATGGGAGCAGTGATCAAACAGTCCAAGGCTTAGTGAGGAATTATGGCTCTGGGACAAAAATATTCTGGATTTCAGGCTGCATGGCTTAGTGGCCAGATTTGAAAAACACTTAGAGGCAGAAAGATGCAAGTAGCCTCTTTAATCCCTAATTGAAATAAACTGAAATAGACTCCCAGGAATATTTGAAAACTCCCATAGGTGTCAATGCCTTGACTAGAATGGCCTAAATGGTTGAGTTGTTTTTCAGAGTTACTCAGGCAGTCCCACCACTTGGCCCACTTTTTCCTGGATATGCAGCAAAATAGCTTGAGGTGTAGTTGAGTCACTTTGAAGAATAAAGTGCTTTTATGGAAAACTCATGGTCTGTGCTCAGTAGAGCCTGTGTTCAGAGAGGCTGGATTATCTTCAGAAGTGTAGGACTTAATTCAAAACCAGATCATGTTTATGGATTTTCTCACCAGGATAGGCTTTAATAAGTTGTTTCCCATGCAAAAAAAAGAGACTTGGGAAACAGGGAATACTATTTTATCATCTTTAAATGCTCAGGTATGCCATTCTCATAGGCCTAATGAGTTTTTAGATGGAACCTTCAAGAAGCAAAGATAATTAAAGCCTGTGTAGCATGTACATTAATGAAACTACCACACTGCAAGCTGATAATACTCTGCATGACAGCTTATCAATTACTAGTCTTAAGGTATTATTTCGCTTTATACGACAGGTTTATGCATGGTCATTGTAAGCTGTGTGAGGAAGACTGAATTAGTAATGGAATTACTTTAAACTGCATCAAATCTGAGACAGGTGAAACTGGTTAATTTAGTCAAATAATTAAAAGCAAAGTGTTATTGCTGCCTTAGTTCCCGTGGGGAATTTTATTTCTATTTACAGAGTAAATAGTCTGACTACTGTAGGTATTGTCTCCAAGCAGAAACCAGACTGTACTGTGCAAACAGTGAGCTGCCAAATAGTTGATATCAGAGAACCAACTGCACCAGGCATGCAGGGCACATTTGTTAGAATGTACCTCTGGAATGGGATTCCTCATGGAGCACTTTGCACGTGGCTTGTTTAGACTGAAAGTGTGATTGCACAGCCACACAATGACTTAGCTGGTCATTTTAAGGACAGATGAGAGGGATTTAGGCTTTTCTACATTTTCATTCAAAGTAGTTGGATTAGAGAAACATCAAAAACCTTTCAGTTGGAAATGAAAGACAGATATTTGGTACTGGTACATGGGGGAAATGCAGCCTTCTAGTCTATAGAAAGGAAAGAAATGGTTAATGCAGGCATCTTCCCTGCCTTTTTTTTTTTAATATATATATATTTTTTTTCTACCTTGAATCAGCCTGTTTCCTTTATTCATGTGAGAGGGAAAACCAGAATTTGGTAAAACTGTTGGTTTTCAGCATAGTGGAGGTCAGCAGAGCACAACCAACACAAGGATGGATTCAATCATTGTGTCCCTTCTAGGACACTGAAAATGCAAGAGGTCGTACAGATATCTGTGAAGGGACCTTGTTAGAAGAAAGATGACAGAGAGAGTAATAAAGGATCATTCCTTAACAGTGACTGGAAGAGTTCTCAATATTTTCTTTCTTGAACTTTTCCAGAATACTGAAAAGCAAATAGAAACCCATCTTTTAAAGTCAGGTTTTGGGTAAATGTTTGAACAGCAAGTTTTATTTTCTTCACAGTAGGTCACCAATTCATTGTTTAAAGGGCACGATAACTAAATATTCAGCACAGAACACAGTACATGACAGGAAGACAGTCATATATACAATAAAGGCCTATGAGAAGCAGAGATGCAATTTCAAGATGCCTTAAATCATCCCTTTGCCACGCATGTTCAAGCAAATGATCAGATTTTAGGCTACATACAATTGTCAGAAATTCAATAAAACTCTGAAGGTAGGAAACAGGTGTATCATAAATGAACAGTCTGGAAGCAGACCTGAGCCTGAAAGGGAGAATAAATTAAAGGCACCAGAATTTTCTTTTGCTATGGCACCATTTCATATTCAGTATTTTTCCTGTTCCAAAGGCATGGTTCATTTTATAGCTGTTTCTGACAGCAGTGCATCAACAGAGAAAGTGTCCAAGCAGAGAATTTGGCACATAAAGTAACCTGATAAAGTAAATTAGTAGCATAAGACATTTTGCAATCTGAATATGAAGTAATTTTAATTTTGATTTCCAGTCTTTAACAAAAGTACTTTTCATGAAAAATGATGTGTGGCAAAAATGTGCTTTCTGCAATAGTAATCTCCATTAATTTTCTTCACACATTGATTTAACCATTATGTGAAGAATAAGGTCTGTAACTTAAAAGTCAAAATAAACATTTATAGAACTTTGCATTAAGGTTTAATGAATTATATGCAACATGTCATTAAAAGACCCAGCACAGTTTTAATCAAATGTCATTAATCAGTCCTAGAAATCCATGAATAATTTATAATAATGCATTGCTTATAACCAGCTATAGTACATATTATCAATGATTTTGACATATTCAGAAGTATTATTAAAAATTTCTTAGTTATTCATAAACTATTTGTAAATGGGATAATAAATGGTATATGCCTAAAACTCTTTATTCCCAATGACATCATCTACTTCATGATCAGCCAATTATTGATTATTGTTAGTGTTTCTTTTGTGTAAAGGAGTTTAGATCATTCCAGTTCTGTGTAATTTGTTTAAGCTTACAGGTTGGTTATAAATATATTGTGCATTTTGAACTATAATCAGATGTTTCTAGTCCTCAGACGAAATGTTTCCATAAAATCAGTAGTTTATATAATCTCTTCTGCATTGTGGGGATGTTATGAAACGATAGTTACTGTTTTAATTGCTACCAAGTGTCTGGAAGAATTATGTCTAACACTGATACAGGTTTTGTGCACCTCTGCAACAAGATAATTTTTTCAGTCATTCTCTGAAAATGATGACATAATATCTTCAACCTAGAGCAGTCAGATCATTCAGAATGGAAAATTTATGTAGTTTTTCTTATTTTGGCTTATTTCTCACAGTTTTTATATAGTAGTACTTACTAACTG
>WEZZ01002302.1:17721-34891 GCA_013400585.1 Chloropsis cyanopogon | reverse complement strand
ATGATAACTGTATTAAAGTATAATGTAAGCAAATGAATTTATTTTCTTTATCCGTTGGGACTGTGATTGTGTTACACACAAATTCAGATTGATTTGCTAATGTATATTTAGCTGTTAAAGCCTGAGCCCAAATGCAATTAGCACTGCCATATTCCAATGTGGCACGTGGACAATTATGAGGAATAACAAATAATGGAATGTGCGAAATAAATTCTGTTAGCAGTAACTGAGTTAGGGGGTTTCTAGCAGACATCAGTTTTATAGATTCAAGACAGAGGAATACTAACTCATAGGTGATTAAATTCTAACTGAGTTAAAGCTGGAGGAAATGTGCTTACTGTTGACCTACTCTGGAATGTGTTAAAGCCATCCTGATAACTTCAACTCTAAGTTATTAAATTTACTCCCTGTTCAGAAGTCTCTGCCTGGTTTGATACATTACCATAAAAAATTGAATGACAGTAATAGAGTGCTCCCTCCCCCTTCAGTTCTCACAACCCTTTCTCACAGGCCTAGGTCCTGTTACAGGCAGGTATATTTCTGTTAAATACTGTTCCTCCTCAGGAGGTTGTGAAGTGAAGCTCTTTCATTGGATATCTCTTGGGGAGATCTATATGTAAAATTAACCCTTTCCAATGTGCAAAGGTACAGCATCAAATTGGATAAGTTCCTGTACAAAATGAATTGTGCGACATCTCAAAAACTTAGGATCAATTATATTCAAATGCAGTAGACTGTTTCCTTGCAAGCTCCTTTTACTCACCAATTTTACTTCCACAGTTCTTAATAAATTTTCCAGATTTGTTTTAAAATGGCAATCCCATAGCATTCAAAATTGGCAAATAGTTTAAGTTGTTTTTATATATGTCTTATATCGTCAAGTGGCATTCACTTATAACCTGCTTTAAGCCTATTGAAGTTAGATAAAATCTAATTACTTCATTGTCTTGAGATGTTGTTTTTTATGGCTTTTTTTCCTCTAAAGTGTTGTGCAAACTTTAAAAATACCTCAGCTGAGAAAATATATTCTTGTCTTTCTTAATGAGGAGAGCCTGTTGCTTGCAATATTCTTTGTGCCATCCTGTGTCACTGGTTTTTTTGGAAAGGGCTTTCTCAGTCATATGAGCAGAAGTCTAGTGTGGGTTCTCATGTGCATTCAGAGCTGCAGAGAGCTGTGTCTTCCTGCCAGTTTCCATCTGGGGGTATTTACAATTTAATCTTTACTTCCATTTATCTAGGGCAAAGGTCTGTTTCTTGTGAGAGTCTGAGAAGACTGGTAAAAGAACAGCTGAGGATATGAAACTACCTCTGGCCAAACTGACTAGGCTATGTAAAGCAGGAAATTTGATTTCTTTGCTTCCTCCTGTGAGCACTGTTCTGTACTTGTTAGGCTGAGTGCTTTAGCAGCTCCTAAGGGTGCATTCAAGTCTTGGTTGTATCATTCAATGTGTATTTGGGGGAAGGGAGGAGAAAAGTTATGCAGTGATGAGCTTTATCTTGACCACCTTCCTCTCCCACCTCAGAGAGTGAAATTGCAGTGAAAGAATTTTTGTGCAAACTTCGATTTTTAAAATATTCTAAAGCTTCTTTTTCCCTTGATTTAAGTGTTTCTTTTGTTTCCCTCCTTCCCAACATTTGTAGTCGCTCTTGAGGATACTGGAGAGTCCCAAGAGCCATTCAGCATTCAGAACCTGCAGTGGATTCAATGGGCTCCTGTCCCTCCTCTCAGACATGGAAGGTGCATTGCAGGACCCTCCATCTGGGCAGTGGGCAGCAGTTGGACAGAATTGTATATTGGAGCTGGTTTTCCATGCTCTCCAGGGGATAACTGCAGCCCTGCACCTAGACCCTGTCAACAGCAACTTCTTCCAGAGGAATGGTCTCTTTGAAAAGATGGCAGAGGATCTTGGATCACTTGGTTGCTTCTGGACAGAAGGGAAAAGGCAAAATCCTGTGAGCCTTGAGAAGACAAGGACATTTGCAGAATTCTTGGATGCAGCATTCTGTTTTTCAGAACCTTTCCCAGAATGGCTAAAAAACTGCATTTGGATTCTGAGTTTTCTTGATCATATGGTCAAAGGAACCCTCCATCAGCAAAGCTACTTTAAGGAGAGGAAGCCAGAGATGGGAGAAGAAGCAGGAGATGATCAGGAGGCACCCCAAGCTCAAGAAGAGCATCCTGTTGCTTTCAAAAGGCCGGGCAACAAATTACCTGTCTCTGCCTATATGCTATGGGGAAACCCAGAAGAGAAGTAAGCCTTTATGTACTACAGGAAATAGAACACTAAGGGCGATATGTGCATTTTATATGGTAGTAAACTGAGGTGAGGTGTGATATAACCTGCCAAGGGTAAACAAATCAGTTCAATCCTAACTCCCAGGCCTCCAGGCAGCAGAAATCAATGTTTTTGGAAAGGTAAATGATGGGAAAATTCGGTATAAGGATTTAGTGCAGCAGTGGGACACATAGCCCCAAGAATTGCAGAGTTTATGTTGGAGACTCTGACACCTGCAAACTTGGAGCAGGAATGGAGTCTTAGAATAAGGCTGCTGGGACATAAACCTTGTTCTTAGTCACTGCTTGAACCTGTTCTGATCAATTTTGACTTTTTCAATTATGTGGAAAGCTGCTTCCAGTTACTCAATACATTAAAAAGAAAAGCCAAGGTATTTTAAATGCTCCCTCATGCCTGTGTGTCCAAGTACATGTACAGATACACTCTCATTTATTCATGCTGAAATAGAGAAAATTGGAAAAGGAACAGTCATGCTGCCTACGTCATTAAATGAAGGTTTATTTCAAAATATATATCCTTTGTAGGAAGGGAAAACTATTCCAGAAATCAGCATAGCTCTCAGCTGTGAATCAGTTCTGAATCACCTGTATTTTATAACTCATGAGATTTTTCTGCCCATTCATTTTTCTCTAGCTTTATCTTGAATCTCTGTCCTTTTATCAAATTTATGTTTCTGGTTGGAGGTATGCCTAAAAAGGCTAAGTTGATAAGTGTGAGATTTCTTCAACCCTTACTGTAGATTATTTCAAAGTCATCTTCCCAGGTAAAGACCAAGACATGGTGTCTGCCACTCGTACCAGCAGTCACTGAAGTCAGCAGAACTCTTTTCCCTGAGTACTGAAGCAGGCTGAATAAGCATTTCTGGTTATATTTATACTTGTTTGAAGCAAGTAAAAAAATGTAGGGTGGATTTCTTTGTTCCCTGTGCAGCAGATTTTAAAGTAGTCATGGAGATGTTTGTTCCCTGTCACCACTCTTTAAATTACACTGAGTTTCTGGTTAGATACTCAGTGCTGGGGAGAGGACCTGGTAACTCAGGAGGAATAAATGCTCTTTTCCGAGCAGGGATTCCTAACCTGATTTGGGAGAACATGGGTCCATGTGCAAAGAGCATGTAGATGGTGGTAGTTGTGAGAAGTACACTGTCTGTTGTTGAAGTGTGTGTGTAAGGGAGGCCCAGGGATGTTAAGGGAGAAAGAATAGGTTGGGGTAATGCTGGGAGGGGTGTGGCTCTGTCTGCTGATTGTCTTTCTGAAGTCACTGGGTCTGAAATGAGCCAGGCTTCCCATCTCCTTGTGTTGTTTTGCCTGAGATGTGATGCTGTAAAGTAACTAAATACCACCTGTGGAGATACTAATCCTGTAAGTCCACAGTGTCTGATTTGGGATTGTTTGTCTTGGTTCTGGGACATGAAAGCACAAAAGGAAACCAGATCAGCTAGGGATGGTTGGAGACTGTCCGTGACAAGTGTATGCAAACACAAAAGAGGAACGTGTGTTGGAAAACTGACAATCTTCAAGCCATACAGCCTGTGTCCTTTTCCACCAGTAAATTTTATAAAAATAAGAAATCCCATAGTTTCTGCAACCCTGTTGTTCCCCTAATGCAGCTTCCTCTAAGCTGTACTCCACACTCACACTTCCCCCTGAAAAGGTTTCAGGCAGCAGCTATGCAGCTTGAAAGGAGGAACCTGAATGCAGTCAGGGTAGGTGGACTGTGATGCCCCATCTTGCAACACGTATTTAATATTCCCAAGGAGGCAGGGAAAGGAGGTGATCCTGCAGGAGCCTGTGACTAATACATAGGAAAGTTCACATTTTAATGCTGGATAATATTCTAGCCCCTTCCACTGTCCTGTGGTCAATGATGCTGCAAGCTCCGGGGACACAGGGGAATTGACCCTGCCATTCTCATCTCAAAACCAACCCTCTGTGTTCCTTCTCCTGCAGTAATGTTTGAAACACCTTTTGTGACATATGGGATCTCTGGTTTTCCTTTTGATCCTGGTGATTAGACATAGTTTGCTGCAAGCTGTGTTAACTGAGGCTGATCTCGTTGGGAGAGAAGCCCTTCTTTGTGCCCACCCAAGCAGCATGGCTGCTGCAGCTGCTGTTACTACAGACAGCTCACTGTGCTAATGGCTCTTCAGGTTCTTTGTGGCATCTCATTTTCTACCCAAAGCCTCTTATTTGTCTTATTTTTAAGTAGCACCAGTGCAGAGCAGATGTGCAATTCACACCATGATACTGGTGAGATAGATGGAGTGGAATCACAGGGCTGACTGGATAGCCCTGGGGCTGGAGTGGGAGAGATGGGGTATCGGCAGAGGTGAGGAGCTGGAGCAGGAACACAGCTTTTGTACTAAGACAGGCCATAAAACGAGGACCTCAGAGAAAACAACAGAGAAGGCTGGAGATAAGGCTTATATAATATTCTTAAAAATCCTTCATGAGCCCTGCTGCTCTTCTCTGCACCCACTCCAGCACACTGATGTCCTTGCGGTGAGAGGCCCAGAACTGAACACAGCACTCGAGGTGTAGCCTCACCAGTGCCAGGTATGGGGAAGAATCTCTCCTCTGGTCCTGCTGGCCACAATGTTGTTGATGCAGGCCAGGATGCCTTTGGCCTTTTTGGCCACCTGGGCACAATCTGGCTCACGTTCACCTGGCCAGCACACCAAGTTTGTTTCCAGCCAGGCAGCTTTCCAACTATGATTTTGTCCCTATTGATTTTAGTGAGCATGGATTTTTCTCTTTTGAAATGGAGTGGGTTTTCTCGGGAAGATGGGAGGAGAGCATATTTTCAGTGTACTTTTTTCTGTGACATTTAAAAACTTGCCCACATTCATGTCAAGTACAGGTGTATGTATCCACACCGAAACCACTGCTGCAGCAACTCTTCTTATCAGACCTCATTTTGATTTATTGCACAGAAAATATTGCAAATGTGCAACTAATTTGAAATTAACCTTCTTGAGGGTGCAGTAAAAATTATTTGTCACTGTGTGGCAGTGTGCTACACATAACTCCCTGTTCTGCTGTATCAGAGAAGGCTTTTTGGGAGTGGCTAACAAACATGTTTAATTGCAGCCTTTTTACCCTCCTTTACGTACATTGTAGCACTTTTTTTTTTGTTGTTTTTTTCTGGGGTTTTTTTGGTTTGGTTTTTTTTTTGTTTTTTTTTTTTTTAATGCTTACTCTTATCCTTGTACCTTGTGTTTCTACAGTCCATAAAGCACATTGTGCTTTATTTTGTCAGTCTAATTACAGCCATTAGATGTTGCCTTTGCTCTTGTGAGATCTGCTTGGGACAGATGTTTCTGAAAGTGCACCTCACAACTCCAGTTCAGAGGTGCACCCAGAAATGCTGATGATATTCTGAACAGGATGAGCCTGTAGTGCCTAAACTAGAGTTTTTGCTATGCTGTGGGTTAATTTTTGAGACATATTTGACCTTTAGCCTGCATCATGGCATTAGTAGATCTTCTCTGTGATGTCTCTGATTCCTCAGTTCCTTCCTGTGCCTGAACATATAAAGGTCATAAGTGCAAAAATGAAAACTGGTGGGAAAGCAGATATTCAATTTTAGTTTACTTACTACTTTAGGCAAATTCTAGTGTTGGAAGGGGAGGGTGGCATACTGATTTCATCAAAACTGTGTCACCTTTGCTTATTTCCATTATATTTCAAAGTACTAAAGTTACCGTATAACCCAAGTCATAAACTTCAAGAAAATAAAAGGATAATGCTGGTTGTGGACTGATGCATCAGCAATTCCTCTGCTTGTCTGTTTCCTGTTCTGCAAATACCTTCAAAGGCAAAATTTGTTTAAAGAGGCTGCCTCACATCTTTGAATGTGCAGGTCCTTGAAATGTCAGCTCATGAGTAGGTGATGTCCTGTCTTTGTTACTCTGAGGAGGCATCCAGGTGTTCTGGGTCATTTGTGTTGTTTGCCTAGTTTCCAATGCTGAGCCTGGTTGCTACTAGAAGGATTTAATGCTGTGCTCTGCTGAACATTGTTAGAACCCCTTTGCTGTTGTAATGATAATTGTGTTGTGTCTTTTTACTGCAGGTTGGAAATGAGAGACTGCACCATTGTACATCCAGGTGCTGTCTGTGTCATGGTGAGGTTGTTGCCAAAGCTGTACAAAGAAGGATATGCTCAGGTGAGTCTGAACATATCAAAATGCCATCTAAACAGTGTCTTCTGCTTCTCTGTAGCTTTGTTTCCTGGAATTGCTTAGTTTTTGCAAATGTGGCAGTACTAAAATTTACCTAAAATGCTGCCAGGAGGAACAGCACAAATTTCGCTGAGTCAATAGATGTAAGAACAACAAAGACTTTTGGCTGTCAGGTTGCCAAAGCATTTCTGTACCTGCCTGATGCAGTATATGGATTTTGGTCCCAGAATACTTATTGCAAAGGCATTATGTAGAAGTGCCTTGAAAACTTTTTTAAGTATAGCCAACAGGCCTAGCAACCAGAACAGTCTGACCCTTCAGACTTAATACTCCATAAACTTTTAATGCAGCTTAGAATGAGTTTTTCTTTGTCAAACCTTCCATATATACACACACCCACTCTGAATGAAGATACTGCCTATATTGTATTGGCTGTTTGGTCTAAAATGCTTGAATGCAGCCAAAATACATGTGAAGGGACTTAAATAAAACCAGGTTGTTCATGCAGAGCTCTGAAAGGAACAAATAACTGCTGGCACATTCCAACTCTGTTTACTGGAATCAAGCCATCAGCTAGCGAAATTTTGTTAATTACGGTAATTAATTTCTGAAAAACAAGTAGAATGGTTAATTGGATGAGAGTGTCATCAAGAAATTGGAATTGGCTCTAGCACTTGAGCTCTGTAAGAAGGAGAGCCTCTCAGATCCTCAGTAGATGGCAGTGTTCTTAAAAGTATGAAGGACTAGAGCACAAATTCCAGCAATTTCAGTTATGTATTTAAGTATGCTCATATTTTCTTTTTTTCTCTCATTCCTTTTTTCTTAGTCAATAAGAAATTATTGCAGGTAGTGTTTTAGTATTGCTATTGTGAATATGATTGCTTCAGGTAAAATTGGACCACTGTTATGCAAGGTCCTGAGTCAAACCTTAGCTAGGAGTTAAGAAATGTCTTGAAGAGTTCTCATAAAATAACCCACAAAAAAAGATAAAGGAAAAATAAAATTTTCCTGGCTATTTCTATTCAAAAATCATTGAATGAGAGAGTGAATGAATAGAATATTTCAGAGCTTGGGAAGCTTGCTGATGCTGCCAGGTAGAGACATAAAAGGTTGGACTTTAATACCTTTAATCATAACATATACCACTCCATGAATCCTTGTGCCAGGAGCTTCTACTTGGAACACAGGAGTCAGGTAAGATCTGATGCAAAAGGTTTAACCTCAGTGGCTAGTGAAGGGGAGCTATGTGGTAGAAGGAAAATAACTGAAGGAATTACCCTTTGGGAAGATGTGTTCTGTCCCAAAGAGGTTACTATTTTTTTTTTCTAGTGCCACAGTATTTAACAGCTAGATGAGATGAAATAATGGCTTTGTGGATGTACTGCAGACTTCAATTTAAAAGTGTTAAGGGCCTTCTTGCTCTGACTTAAGAATGAACCAAAAAGTACCTTTTTTAGGAGCAGATGTGGAGAAGAAGAGACAATAAGTCATCTCTTTCTGCTTGTTTTAGTGCCATGATAGATATTTTAGATCCAGGTGTCCAGGAGTAATCTGGAAAAATCTTAAGAATCGGTTCAGGTCATGTGCGATTCCTTTGCTTTCACAGAATTAGCAGTGAGAAAGCACTGCTTTTATAAAAACATTAATGGAACTCAATAAAATTAATGTGCTTTTGATCCTGACCCTCAGAAATAATATCAATTTCCTGCCACTTTTGCAACTTCTCGGTGACCTTTGTCAGATCCAAGAAATGATGGGCTGAAGAAATGTTGAGCCTGTCAGTGAAGAAAACGCAGTGGCAGACAGTAAAACAGATGATTTTGCACTTCAGCCATTTCTTATTCTTTCTGGAGTGACAGTTAAAAGCTGAGGAGAATAGATTTGTGGATGTATATTCCCGCCATTGCTAGGCATGATAAAAAAAATCATTTGAATGTCATGGGTATAGAAATGTGCTCAAACTTTAAATTTTTAAACTTTAAAATTGACCAAGAGTTTTGAGTCAGTAAGCAGTCTTTGAGTCAGTAAACTGTATTTAGAGGACATTGCTCATGTTCATGCCTATGACTAGAACTAAGCCATTTTCCATCTGACTCCATGTTGTTTGACCGCATACAAAATACATTTTCCTTTTATTAAAATGTTGTCTGTTCAGTGATGAAATTGAACAGACAACATTGCACATATTTCAAACACTTAGTAAATTGAGACAGGTTTGCATCCACTTTAGAAATGTGTCCCGGGATATTCACAGTGTATTTTCTACCTTAGAAAGAAAGACGTTTTCTCTCAGACACATGTCATCCTTGACATAATTTTAAGATTCCAGAGTGTCATGACAAATCTTTCCCATTTGTACTGTCAGATACAGAGATCTGACAAGGGTGAGTAAGGGAAAGGAAAGAACTTCTGAGAAGAGAATAAAAGCTTGATTCAGTTGTATCTCACCATCCTGGCAGGTTTCTTCTGAATATAGACAAAAAATAACCCTCCACAATCATCATGTAAATTATTTATACTTTTACTAAGTAATACTATTGCTTCCACAGCTGGATTTTTCCTTTCTGTTTTCATCCATGTCTCTTGTATGATGAGCTGCTATCATAGTCACTGTTATGAAAGTAAAACATTGTCCACCAATAAGGATTTTGCACCTTTTAAAAAGACACTTATCCCTGTTTTAAATTTAGGCTAAATGACTTGTTCTCCCTGCAGATGTTAAAAAAGTAAAATTTTTCAAGTATTTCTGCTCACATAATTATTGCTATATTGTTTTTCAATCTAAAGAAATTGCATCCTTTTGAAGTGAATAAACAGTGACAAAAGTTCATAAATTTTGCTTTTCTTGAATATAGCATAATAATCTTGGAGATGAATAACAGTGGATTAAATTCAGCCACCAAGTTTTGAAACTATGGGCTCTTAGAAGAAAGAATCTGGGAACTACTTAAACAGATTGGGCAAATTGCTGGGTGACATTTGCCCTTAAAACTCTAATCTGAGTCAGAGCTCAGCTACATTCTAACTGCACCTTCAATATCCTGGTTCACGGTGCAAGTAATAAGCATTAAAAAAATCAATCCATGCATACAGAAATACTCAGCATGGTTTCTTGGCCACCTTTAATATTTCCACTAAAATCTCATTTTACTGGAACAAAGATCCATGAAAACAGCTAATTTCATTCAAAACAAGGCAATATTGGTATTGACAGAGCTGCTAGGCTAATGAAAACAATCAATCTTTTTGTACACCATTATGCTTTTATTTGATTTATTTTGGAATAAACCAGTTGCTTCACTTAGTCAAGACCTGTGTCATTCTCTGTTTAGTGTTATTTACACATACTTTCCTGCATATAGTCAGAAAAGGAGTAAAATGTTAATTAAAATATTAAAGAAGTTGTAAGTGAGACTTTCAAACAGTGTAATAGTTAAGTCTGGCAGATGCTTTCTGTGTGTAATGTGATGCACAGTGAATAGTGAATGACAGCATTGCACACGTTAGGCAATGAATAGTTATTCAATAGGCAGTGAATAGTACTTCAGAGAGAAGAAAATGTTATCCAAAGAACTCACCCTTCAGATATGACAAATGGTAGTTGACTTTGCAAAAACAGTATGTATGTTGCAATGGATAAATTGTTTTTTAAGAGTTGCAGTTGGGGACACTTTGAAAACCAATTGCTTGTTGGCTTTGGCATTGTCCTGTATTGGCTTTGTCTGGTTGAATGCAAAAGAGTTCAATTCCTCTTTACACTTAATAAGCTTATTTTGAATCCAGTTGATTTTCATTCACGTTAGAAAATCAAATTCATTTGCCTCTATTTGCGTGTCTGTTACCATTGCTGTCTTTTTCTTTAAAAGTTTGCATGTCTATTTCCTAGAAGAGCATGTGAGAAAGCTTGAAAACTCTTGGAAATAGAGAATAATTCATCTTTGTAAGATTTGTGTTTAAATATATGATCCAGTTACTTTTACATGAAATCTAGTTAGGTCAATGAGGTACAGTGCATTCCGAACTGGGAACAAATTGCTCTGAAGATAATTAATGAGGATTAAGAGACTTAAAGATAATTAAGAAGCAATAATCAAGCAAAGCTTCAATTCAGCAAAACATGTAGGGAAGTGTTTAAAATTGTTTCATGACATCGCTTGATACAGTTTTGTTTAAGAACAGTGCTTTTAGAATGAAGAGTAGATCATGTCAATATGGCTCTCCACAAGCTTAATGTTAAATATATTCTGAGTTCCTGTGTTGGTCTTGGAGCTTATGCCTAATAACCCGCCCTTGGTGGCTGTCCCTTGTTTTTGAATGACAGCTGATTGTTTTCTTCCTTCACTGCCGTAGAGTCGAGGCAGGAAAGCTGAGCTGTGGATGGCCAGGCAGCTGCTCAGATGAATATATGCACACTGTTTTAGTGCAGAGCTTAATAGAACAGCCATGCAGTTCTATTTCAGCCTCTTGCCTTAGGGGCTTCTTCTCTGGACCAGATGTTTACACTCAGGGATTTGACAATTGAAAAACAAATTAAAACAGAATAAATCAGTTGCCGTATACAGTTTAGTTCCAGCTCTCTGACTTTACTTCTGCGTCCATTTCAGCTTTCCCAGGAAATCCAGTGTGCTCTGGTTGATCATATCCAGTCCTTGGTGAAGTCAGAGAAGAGCCGTCAGGTGATGTGTGAGTCTGGCCTGCTGAGCACAGTCATAACCTCCTGCCAAGATGCTTTCTGCAGCCACAGTCATCCCCTGCACCTGCCCCTCACCAGGGTGTTTGAGAAGCTCGCATCACAGGCTGTTGAGCCACATGTGTTAAGGTATAAGATTGTATCTAATGGAAGCAATTTGCTTCTGTGGTGCCATTTTTTTGCAAAGCTTATAAAATAATTAGATGCTTCACGTAGTGCTCTAATTCAGCAAGACTCAGCCTTTTCTTTCAAGTCCCAGTTAATCCTCCTTTCTCATTGATTGCAGGATATATGCTTAAATTGAAGATGGTCAGAGTCTGTAGTGTTCTGCATCATCTTTGCAGGGGTTGTAGCACCATTTATGAATGAACTAATTAAGTCATTGCAAAATAACCAGGGTTATTCTCTCCTGGTATTTATATGGAGAAGCTGTTTTCTGAAGAGTAAAAATTACTTTCTCATGTCTCAGATCCATGCCAATAACAGATGCAAAAATAAACAGTGCAGTCTTCCTCAGTTGCTGTTTCCAGTTTGAGGTTTCACTTCATGAATGCTAACAAGTGCTCAACATTACAGTACCTTACAGCTACCAGAGTGCAGATGAATTTGAATATTCAGTGGAAGACTGTATTTCTTTCACTCAAATAGGGAACAGGATTTCTAAAAAAAGAACTCCATAAAAAACCCCAACCCATAGATTTTTTTTTTTGAAAAATTAGGGCTATTCAAAAATATTGATGAAGAAAATAAATCTTTTTTCAACAAGAAAACCTTGAAAGGAAATGTAAAGCAAAATATTTGTGCCGCTACAATGAAAAACATTTCTTCTGTTCTATTTGGGATGTCTTTAAAATTTGGTGTTCAATAAAAAAATTGTTCTCTAGAAGTCTAAGCTCTATTTGCATGGCTGCTGTGACTCCAGAAATGTCTGGCTTATTTTCCTTTTTTTAAATGGCTTTTTCTTTTTTTCTCATGTTAGGCAATTTTTGTGGTTGGGAGGTTCTCTGTTACTACCTTCTAGGCACAGTGCAAAGAACAAGGTCCTCTCATGTCAGGGGAGTGATACAGCCAATGCAGGTAAGCACACAATGGACAGCCTTTGCTGGTACAGGGGCTGAGTTAGAGATGTCTGTGAAATGACAGGGACCTGCTGTTGAGTAGGTTGCTCCAAGACAGTCACTGTGAGGGTGGAGTATGCCTAGAAGATTTTCACTGGGTATTCCCCAGAATGAGTGGTACATGACCAACAATGAGAGCTGATCTAATTGCCAGCAGAGATCAAATTATACCTTTCTTCAAGTTAGATGCTCAGTATAGACTCAGATTTTGCTGGATCAGACCTGGACATGGTTTATATAAATACCAGTATTATACAAACCAAGGGGAGTGTCTCCATTGGTTGCAGCATATTTTTCCTTTGATTTATATGTAGAAATAGAATAAGGATGGGAATAAAGAGCACTGCTTATTGTATGTTTACAGATGAGAGGCTACAGTATAATAGTACTTGGTGCTTAAACTAGTCTCATGCCTGAGACGCCTGATACAGTATGGTCTGTATTTGGGTCCCATGTTCTTTGCAGTCAGTCTTCAAATCCTCTCCCACATGTTGCTTGTGACTATTCTGTTACAGCAGAATGAATGGTGTTTGTATAAGAAAAAGAAAACCAATGGGTTGGGGACATTTTTTAGTAGGGTGAGTTCTGGAGTTGCCTGAAGATGTGTGGGAAGAAAATATGGCTAAAATATGGCTATGGCTCTCCTGACAGCCTCCCAGTTTGAAATGCCTTCAGTGCAATATTTTTTTGTATTGCTGTGGGATTTCTGTAGGCTGCTGAGGATGTGTTATCTCAAGAGCATAAAACGCTGTTCTCAGCAGGCATGCCTAGAATATGGGCAATACCTGTGACTGGAAAAAAACTTGCAGACATTGATCTGGTTAGGCACTGTGCTCTTCTTTCAGGTTCAGAGGAGAGTGTGGTGGACAGTAAATCTGGTCCTCAGACCATTGTGCCTGTCAGGACCTCTCCTTGGCTGTCCAGGCGATCTGCACTGGCACTCCAGACTGCCATGAGCCTCATCTCCATGACATCACCTCGGAACTTCCAGCTACACAGCACTGCTTTAGCTCCATCATTTGTGGAGTTTGACATGTCCATGGAAGGCTATGGGTATTGCTGCTGTTCCTTTTATTTTAGTTGCTCTGGGGTCTCCAAACCCTTATTCTGAACACAGTAGCTATTCACTTGTCTCTTCATCTTAATTTGTGGTACCCCATGGCTACCTTCCATGCAGCAATGTTGCCAACATATTTTCTTACTGTCTTATTGCTGACAACCTACTCTCTGTCTTGCTACCATGATTCTGCAATACCGGAAGTCACTGGTGGCCCTCAGGGATGATTTTGTTTCTGATGATGGGTTCTTGCTTGCTTTTTTATAGGTGTTTATACCTCCCTACCTTGGCCACTGTCATGGGATCCAGTGCAGACCAATCTGTCTCGGGAGGGACTGGCATGGGTAAGCACTTTGGCTCACCTACAGCTTGCTGGGAGCACTGACTTCTCAGCCCCAATGAAAACATTCAACAGTTGTTGAAAGGGCAGCGCATAAAAAACAAAGAGATTGTGCATTTCAGAACATTTCTGTCTCTGTGTCCCAGACCAGCTCTGGACTGTATAACTTGTACTTCTCAGCAAAATGGGGAATTGGTTGCAGCTTCATAGTGTGATGAATTAATAGCAATATAAATTTAAAGCAGGCTTCTAAGAAAACAGTCTTAACAAGTAAGAGCCACCAGGTTTTAGGGTAATCTCCTATGGAAGGAATAGGAACTGTCACTTAGTGGGATTCTCCTACACAACAAAATCCTCTATTGGGTGGACTGGGAAATGGCTGTACCTTTTGCTTCCTAAATTTTTGTGGAATTTGAGAACTTGTTTCTGGCTTGGAGATTGCTAACTGATCTGCTCCATAGCGTGGAGGTCTAGGGGTCATTTCTCATCAGTCGGCTTTAGGTCATTTATACATCCGCACAGACTCATATGTGTAATCTCTGTGATATGGAATACAGGCAATGAAATCCAACAGAATAGAAATGAAACCCCATAATCTAATGTTGGTTCTTCCATGGTATGGAAGAATGAAACAGAATTCAGTGTGCTAATGGCTGCACAAGGAAAGCAACTTCCTTAATGCTTTTTTGTTCCTGTCTACAGGCAGCAGAACATTCCCTCCCTCAAGTGGCCTGACACTCTCCTGCTGGTTCCTGGTTAGCAAGTTTGGTTTGGTGCACAACAGCCACCCACTCCGCTTCCTTACCGTTGTAAGACACATGTCAAGAACAGAGCAAGAATTTGTTTGCTTTTCTGTAAACTTCTTCCCACAGGACCTTTCTTTGGTCATTTCTACAGAAGAAGTGGAATTCCAGCCACTTGGTAAGGCTCTTTTCAGTTAAGTTGCAGTGCTGTATCCTCTTGTTATCTGGAATTTTTCATTAATAAATTTCCTCTTCTTTGAAGTAGCCAGGATATTAATGAGATTTCTCTTCAGTTTACTTCTTGAATTGTCATGATTGTAATTGTTGCCCATGTTTAATTTTTAAGTTTGCTGTAGGCATTGTGAATTACTGCAATATTCAGTGGAAAATTTTTGAGTGTCACCTATATTGTGGTGTGCAGTTGTGGAGACTGGCTTGAACCAATCAGTTCTGTGTGACACTAAGCAGGTTTGGAGAGTAGGACTGAAGGTTTGGGGAGTGATCTAGCTTCCTAATGTAACAACTCATTTCCTCTCCCTGCTTTCAGAATGTTTTCTATTATGCCAGTCTGTTAATATCGTTCCCTGTTGATATTTATCCCCTTTTCCTTATTGAGTAGAGAAGGTACTTCAAATGTAAATGTGATTGAATATTCCAGAGGAGGTTGGAAATGGAGTGGGAATAGTAGCTGGGACTTTTTCATGCACAGCTGACACTGTATGAGTGCTCTGATTGTCTTAGATGATGATAAAAATTCCAGCTTGCCTTTTTTCATAAAAGCTACAAATTAATATGGAGAATTTTATCATCTCATGGATCTGCTAGGAATTTTTCTCTGTGTCAGTTAAATCTGTAAATACACTGAGGGGTTCTCCTTTTAGTGAATGTGCTGGATTTGTCCTAGTTCAGGGTAGTTTTTCAGTATTAAGGCAGATAGCAGGTGTTATTTTGGAGGGTGCTGCGTTGTATACTGGACGGTTCTTGAGAGCTGTGCAAGTTGTAGGTCCTGATAACAGACTTTCTGCAATGTTTTAAAGACATTAGACATAATAGCATCAAATCACACTCTACCCACAGAGTGTCATGTTCTTTCTGTCACATTTGAAAGTTGTGATCCAGAGACAGGTGAAAATGAGCAACTTTCTGTTGACTTTCCCCTTTTTTTGCTGTTATAGATATTATGGAACCTGAGGGTGAAGTCCTAAATGCCTCCCAATTTCCAGGGCAAGTCAAGTTTGGCTGTGGTAAACTTCTGGTCACTGGCCAGTGGCATCATCTCACAGTGACAGTTGCTAAGGAAGCAAAGAAGACTTGCATTGTTTCAGCTTATATAAATGGTCAGATGCTTGGCTCTGCAAAGGTAAAGGCTCTCTGCATAGATCTTGTGCCTGACTTTTGCCTTGCATTGCTTTTCCTTTTCATCTCCCAAAGTACTTACCATGACTTTTCAGCATTAATCTGAGAAACCCAAAGCATGGTGATTTACACATGTAATATGTGGACTGTGCTGGGTGTGAGTGGAGTCAGAAATCAGTACAGAAAACAGGGTGCACTTGTGCTGCTTTTCAGAAGTATGTTCTCAGCTTATACTGATGCTTTGCACTAGTTCTCCTCTCCCCCTTCAGCATGTAGATAATGCCCTTCATTTGTGGTGATGCTCCTCTAGAGTCGGGGATACCCAGGTTGCAGGTAGCTCAGGGTTATGTTGCTGAAATTCAGTTATACCCTTAGGTCAAAATTTTCTGAGTTTACTAGTGATTCAGAGGATCTATCAGTTTAAACCCAAGGTCTGCGGAAGTTGTCAGCTATAAAAAGTACTTCACATCAAAGTGTGGCCACAGAGCCCTGAATCAAGGATGACTCAGATTTAGGCTAAAACCTGCAAAGGTGATGAGTTATGCAGAGAGTCTCCACTCTTTCTTTTCAAGAAAGCTCTTGAAAAATGAAAAGGTCACAGAAAAATAAGCTGCTGTGACTGGTCAGCTTGTTGCAAGAATCCAGAGGTGGGAGGAATTTCCTCAAGCATCCTATTTGGTCATGTTTCAAGTTGTCCTCTTTCTCTCACACCCTACCCTCTGAACAATCAGTTGGTTGTTTTTTTCCTCACTAGCACACTAAGCACTCAGGAAAAGATAGGTGTTCCTCTGGGTTAGTTGTTCTGTGTGTGAGGTGATATCAATTCATGACTTCATTGCTAATATTGGTGTACTGGTATTTCCCCTAATATGTAATTTCTTATTATTTTTGTCACACAGCAGTCAGTACTCAGGTTGGATGAAATAAAAGGCAAAAGCAATCCAAATGCACCTGAAGGGTTCATAATCTACGAGATAAATGAGAATAGCCCCTGGTTTCTATTATTAATATCATCATGCTCCTGGTTTTGCAGTTAAGCTCATACTATTTCAGAGAGCTGATTTTTGGATTTTGAATAATGTGTAGAAAATGCAGCTTGTTCTTTCTATTGTATCTCTGGTTGGTGGATTTTTGGTTTTTGAGTAGAATCCTTTTATTAATTGAAACTTGTAACCTTGGTCTCTTCCTTTTTGTTCCCATATTTCAATTCAATCTCGGCACATGCAAAGCTCACTTGTGTGTTTTATTCTTCCCCTGTAAACACAACCTGCTTAATTCCAAATATTCTCTTTCCTATACTTGAGACAAATGATCTATCTTATGGGCCTTTTGGGACCTATATCCATTTCAAGAATGAAAATTTAATTTAATTTGACTTCCTTCAAATAA
>WEZZ01002302.1:1341-17551 GCA_013400585.1 Chloropsis cyanopogon | reverse complement strand
AATTCCAACTACTTCCTGTTAGAGCTCTCTACAGTTAAATAAAATAATAGACTCAGTTTAAGAGGGCAAATAATTATTTTGGTACCAAAAATAAATGGCCATTTCCTAAACAATGTTAGATCCACTGAAGCTTACTGATGCAATTGGACAATCTACACGCTTCAAAAACTGCTTATTCTCCATTTTTGCCAGTACAAAGTAACTGCAACTTGTATTTGTGTTGAATGTCACAGTCAGGGTTATGAAGTTAGGAAACGAAAAATATGTCTGGAGTCAAGACAGGGTTTTTCTTTGCCAGTACTTGAAATTCTTTTGACTGTGTTTTTGGAACAAAAATTAGGCTTAAACATTCAAAATGCTTATGTTTACAGTACTTCTCAAAGTCCAGTTTCTGAACAGTAGTTGATAATTGTTGCTGAGTGAATTCACTGATTCCCTCAGTGAATTCCTTCTCTGTTGCAGATGCAGTATCTCCAGCCTTTCCCAGGTAGCTGTATTTCCATGGAACCCTCCTCCTTTATTGATGTCTATGGGTACATAGCTACTCCTCGAATTTGGAAACAGAAGTCCTCCTTGACCTGGCGCCTTGGTCCTACATACTTGTTCGAAGAAGCCATTTCTGTGGAAACTATAGAAGTTATTATTAAGCTTGGCCCTCAGTATTGTAGCAATTTCCAAGCAGTACAGCTCCAAGGTATGTGATAATTCTCATATCTGCCACTATTCGTTTGTCAGAGCAGTGTTCTTTTTATTCGTATAATCTTCTGCTAATGTTCCAACTGTGTCTAGAGATCACTCTAAAAGTCTGGAGAACTGCATTACTGAATGTTGTACAAGATTGTAGTAAGATACATGAGGATCTTGTAACATATTGTGAATTGGAAAGAAGGGTAGGAGCCAAGCAGCAGTGAGAGATGAAGAGTAAAGAGAGATAACAAGTCCTGAGCTGCAGGATTGTGATTTCTGTTAGACAAACATTAAAGCAGAAGCTTTAACTGGGACATTCTGCATTAACAGTGCTAACAGTGGGGGGAAAAAGGGCAGAAAGGAGTTTAACTGCAAATGCCTGCAGAACAGGAGAGAGGGGCAAGCAAGAGAAGGGCAGGGGAGTAAGTTACATTCAGTTTAATGAAGAGGCTTTTTAACTGAAGTATGCTGTTAGCTTCAATTATTAAACAGACAGACAAAACATTTCAGTTATTGATTACTGTTTGTTCAACAAGTAGTGCCTTTGCCTCTATGCTAGAGCATGGGATGAAATGGGATGGTCATTTCTCATTTGAGAAGAGCAAAATAATCTTTCTTGGTGATGCTCCAGCCTAAAACAATGTTAAAAGACTGGCTGAGAATACTCCTTCAGACAGAATGCTGTCAATTTACACATAAAGAACTGCAAGTCAAGTGTGGGAAGGGGTTGTTGAGAGAGAAATGGTGTAGAAGTACAGCTCTGAAATGAAAACATTACCTGTAGAAGTCAGAAGGTTTGATTTTTTGAATCATTGAGTCACTATGAAGTCTGAGGTGGGGGGGGGGGGGGGGTTTTCTGCACAGTTCTTCCCAGATGGATTTCAGTACCAATCATAGATTGTGGCCATGGGGCTCTTGTGATTCCCTGTTTCAGGGAAATCACAGAGCAACATATGTGTTCTCCTAATTGTGGAATGATCTCACTCTCTCTCCCTGCACTCTCCGTATTTCCATCAAAACACCCAAAGGAACTTAGGCAAATAGAAATTTTGATTTTAAAAAAGTTTTGCACAATCCCCCCAAATACCACAGGTTTTTTTCTTTCCTTAAAATGGATTTATGACCTTGTTGCAAACAGCAGTGGGAATTTTTTGGTAGTGTTGTGTCCTGTCTCTCCACTATCTCATTGCTCCTTGCCAGGGAGCTGCAGTTGCACAGAGGCTTAGTCTGCAGACCAAGTCCTGCTGGAAGGGAAATGGTGACACAGTCTTGGGGCATTTTATTTATAGTTAATCTTCATGTGGTGTGTGAACTAATTTTTTGCCTAAAAGGGCTGTATTACCAGCACTAGTAAACAGTTTTGTAAGTCAGCTCTTTTCCCAGTCTGTAAAACTGTCAAAAATACAACTTGACTTTTTCAAAAAATAAGGGTACATATAGTTTTTCCAAGCGTGAGCAGGAATAGAAAATTCTTTAAAGAAATGCATACGAGAATTTCATACTAAACTGCCGAACCTGGTACTTTTTAGAAGCTTCTGTTGTGAGTTGGCAGCTCTGAACTTTTGCCTCTGCTCTCCTTCCACACATATCTTTGCTTTGGGTACGCTGACAAAGTTCCCAGAAACACAGAAGGCCTCTGAAATGTTTTCTATGTCCAGAAAGTTTTTTTACATTGTGTGGACAGAGAGAGAGGTTTATTCTGGACATTTCTGAGCTTCATGAGATGTTATGAGAAGATATAGAATCAAGGCAAAGCAGTTACCAGAGGACACAGCCAAGCACAACTGCTGGTGATGCAAGATGCCATGGCCTGTGTTACAAAGGGTGAATGCTTTTTCCTGGTTATAGTTAAGACAAAGTAAAATTATTTCCTAAACCTCAGTCTCCTCCAGTTATTTTTCACCTGCCTCTCTCCTGTCTTGCACATTGAGCAGTGAAATTCCTTCAGACTTTGACAGTCTTTCGTGTTTTAGGTGAGGACCAGTACAGTGATCATATCATCGCACCTCTGGTGGCAGAAGATAAGATTTCTTTTGGAATCCATGCTGTGTGCTCATCTCTCACAACAGTCCAAGATATAAAGAGCTCTTACAATGAAGTGGATGGTCGGCTGATTGCCAAAGAGGTCGCAAATTTCCCTTTCTTAAACAAGTTTTCTCTGGCTTTCAATCAGTTTCCTAGAGCCAAATTTCTGACTTTGTCTTGCCTGTGTACCTTCAGTGATTTTTTTTCTTTTTACTTCTTTCTCCATTCCTTAACTTTGTTCTACTCCTAGGTTAATTTTCATCTAGGGAGAGGAATAGATTGGACAGTGTGAGCACAATGTTAAAAGCATTTTTTGGAATGGGAACAGAGCCATAATTTTCAGGTTTTATGATCATTTGTTTCAGTCTATGTTTTCTTAATGCCTTCACAAGGACTTTTCACATGCTATTCTATCATTCTTGTTAATACCACATCTATTGATATGTGAAAGTAGTGGCATTGTGGGATGTTGTTGGTGTGTGAATGTTTGTCCTTACAATCAACTTCCTATGAAAAAACATGGTTTTCATAGTCTAAAATTATTGAAAAAATCCAAAGTATTAGAGCACGCATTTGTTACTTTTAGTGTCCCTGATACTACCAAAGTTTTTCCTAAAGTGCCTTTTATCTGTTTTAGATTGGGATTAATTCTCGGGACAGTTCAACTCCAATATTCCTAGCCAAGAATATTGCTGGCCACCTCTCGGGCTCCTTGAGGACTATTGGGTCAGTTGCTGTGGGCCAACATGGTAAATGCACTTGTCTTAATGTTTAATATTCTTTTAAGAGTGGAGCTTTTTTTGTGTCCAATAGTAGATTAAATCTGTGTAACTTCCTGGTATAGTAACACTGAAATTTCCTAGGGGTAAGAGTGTTCCAGTCCTCCCCAGCAGCTACCAGCCTGAACTTTATTGGAGGCCCTGCCATTCTCCTGGGCCTCATTGCTATGGCCCGTGATGACCACACCATGTATGCAGCTGTCAAAGTCCTGAACTCCATCCTCAACAGTAGCCCCTTGAGCGGAAAACTGATGAGGCACATCCATGGATACCAGGTAGACACACTTTTATTCATTCATTCTGGTTATAGTCTTTCCCTTGTAGATATTTATGCCCAAATCTATCAACAGGAATGAATCAAACATATCCTGACTACAGGCACTTGTGGTTGGAACTTAGTAAGTCGGGAGAGGGATATAGGATAGTGCTCTCTATCCTGTGCTTACAGTCCCTGGGAATCTCTGTAACAGTTTTCTGCTGCAGGAAATGTGAAGATAGATGTCCCTTAGTCAGATATGATTTAATAAACTAAGCCAGTGCAGCAGATTTGTGACTGACCCACTCTTCACCTTTTACCAACACACTTGATCCCACACATAAAAAACCACTTCTCAGGCAGCATTTCTTCCTCCCCTTGGCTTATACAGCTTAAGATTCCTCTTTACAGACTGCCCAGTGTAGGGCTGACAATGAATTCCTAGGGCTCAGCCTTCACTGTGTATGAGGAATTGTGCTGATATAACTAAGTGCTGCCTGAATTTCATTGATTAGGTCTGTCCTAAGTTAATCTTAGAACCTGAAAGCAATGCAGATTGAAGATTTTGGTTGTATATAAAGTCTATATGTATATAGACTTTATATACTTGTAAATGTATAAAGTCTATATATGTAATATTGGATGGATTGAGGCTCAGGTGTGAAGTTTCAGTTAAATATAATTTACTTCATGCTGTGTAGGTGAAGCAGAGAACTCTGAAGGAACAGAGAAGACTCTTTAATATAGAAGGTTCCTAACAAGACCCTTAACATTAGGGTTTCATGAATGATTTATTATAAACTTTCCGTTTTCCCAACATGCAAATTGTTCATAAATTGATCGCAATTTATATGAATATATTTATCCTACTTAGATATTGCTTGCCCAATCCTTTCTTGTAGGTCAATGCCTGTCTTTATATTGTGTATGAGCTGTTCCTTTTGATTTTTTGATAAATTGTGCTCTCTCCATGTGATCATCATATTGCAACAGAGTGAAGCTTTTTCTTTTTTAAAAGCCAAGTAATAAATGTGTCTTGATAAGTATTTTCAAATTAATTTCTATTCTTCCCAACCTGTTCAAAATGTAATGGCTTTCTGAACATTCTTCTCACAGTAGAAAATTGTTGGATAATCAAAGGTAGGCTCAGTTCAGAAACTGGCAGTGTTTCACAAATGTTTTTCATTTGGGGAGGTAAAAATATTTTTTAAATTAACATCATTTGTGAGCAATTAAGAATACATCCATTAAGAATAGCATAGAACACCTACTGTGGTTATTTACAGTTATATTTGTCTGTTGCTTTTTTAAAATTGCATTCAACATAATATGGCACATATTTTTCTCCTGTTCAATGCCACAGAGTTGCCAAGCTCCTTCAAAAATTTATCTTTACACTTCTTGCACGAAATTTTGTCTATGAAATCTTCATTTTCTTCGTGATGCTTATGCAAAATGCATGCATGCATGACTGCTACAACCAATTAAACTATATGTTGGTCTTGAATTAAAGAGAAGTGTTATATGTTAGTTTATAAATACAGATTTATACTTGGGAGATACTTATTCAGTCTTCTTTTTTCAGTTGCTGAGCTATCTGTTGAAGAGGAAAACTCAGCTGCTAAACAACAGGATTTTACAGTTAATGTTCTCCCTAGTGGGCACAGCTGAGCTGGGCTTTGAGTCTTCTGTCATCAAGAATTATAATGCATTCCAGTATGTTCTCTGCAACTTTGAGGTAAAACTGTGCACATTACCCTGTGGGTTTGGCTGTATCACAGAAGGCTTTATAATACAAGATTTGGTTTGTTCGTAGCATCTCCTGGACCCAGTATTTGTGTGCTGTGCATTATCACACTGTGGGCCCCCAGGTCTGCAGGAGCACTCCCAGAGGGTCTGCTCCTCAGGGCTGGAACTGCAGCTGCAGCTCCCTGCATGAGCAGGGACTTCCCAGTGCCTGCAGGCTGCACTACAGAAACACTGGGAGTTTATTATGTTCTCCTCCCTAAACTAGTTTTAACTGTTTCTCTGATGCAGCTACTGTTCTGACAGTTCAGCAGAGCAGTAAAACCTCTGCTTTCCTTTGTCTTTCAGCTTTGGATGAAAGCACCAGAAAATCTTGACCTTGTTCTTCTTTCCCATCTTGTGGAGATCTTGCAGTCCTCCAGGTATAAACATGTGTTTTAATCAGAAACCTGTGGGGCAAACTAAGCTGGAACCTGAAGCTGGAACTCTGAGGTGGATTTGAAGGATCTAATCCCAGTCAGAATCAGAGGATTCTGGGAGTGAATCATTCCTGTATTGCTTTTCAAGCCTGGAGTTAGTGGTTTGATTAGTCGCTGAGATGACTTTCATCAGGACCCAGTCCGGGAAAAGATATCTGGTTACCTGGTTCATGTGGAACCACTGCTGTACAATGAAAGTTTAAATATCTGCTGGGGAGGGGAAATCTTAATGTTTCAATTGACTATGAAATAATTTTTAAAAATACATTATTGAAGCTGTGTTTAAAATCAAACCACAACCCTTTTATCAATATTCTTAATCATCTGGACTGGAGTTAAACGTATCTGTAATGTATTGTATAAATCTGTACATTTGTAATATAAATTTATACATGGACTGGAGTAAATGTTAAATGTAAAGAGACAAAGCATGGCAGAGGGACTGAGTAAAGCTAGATTCCTGCTTTTTGGTAGCAGAAAGCTCTGTGCAGAGCTGTCTGGTGCCCCTTCCTAAGTTTTACAGGAATGGCATTTTTTGCTACCAACTCGCTGCTTGAAAATGCAATAATGTTTTCCTCGAACTTGTTGGAATGCAGCAGTTTCTGGGGGAGAGGGCAGAGGAGAAGAGTGGAGCACACAAAGTAGTCTTCCAATCTCCATCAGTGACACATATTCAATTTGTCTGATAGTGTTTGGAATGTTATAAGGACAGTATTAGCCAACAGTGCAAAGTATCAGTGTAACCTGAGAATCCTTTTAGCTGAAACTGCAAATTTGGTCATTTCCAGTAGGACCTTGTAATAGTCCCTGTGCTTTTTTTACAGAGATGCATGTCAGAACATTGCAATTACCTACCAGGTGCAAATGGTGCCCAAGCTTGTTTTCCTTTTCAACGATCCTGAAATCAGCAGCTCCAAGATCACTGTGGCCTGCACTATTCTGTCCCATCTCTTGCAAGGATACTTTAATACGAGGGATGTTCTCAGGTAACCCTCAAGGTCTATGGCATTTTCTCAGACTGCAGATGAGCTATACTTCTGCTAGTAGTGGAGAGAGCTCCACAGTAGAGCTTCCCTCCCTTGTCTTTGGTACAACATCAGATCTTTGGCAACTGCAGGATCTCCTGGTGAAAAACTGATGAAAAACTTTTTCATTCACTCCAGCCTTATATTTGTGTGAAGGTGAATTGGGTGATGACTGTTATAATGGTGGCACAGACAGTTCTGTAGGTATGACTGGGAGTACTCAAATACGTACTTAATATTTGGTTTCATTAAAGCCTTGTCCCTAAAGTATCACTACAGTATTACAATTTGGCCCCAAAGAACTGTGTACCTAATCCTGTTGGTTTGGCTTATATTCCAATAACAATCCTTTTTGTTCCTGAATTTCAATCAGTTATGTTTGTCAGGGTTTTATGAAGCGTAGCATTTAAATCCTTGTTTGCTCTTCACAGAATGTAAACACTGCTTCATTTTATGTTCCAAGCCTAATTGCACCAACCTGCAACCTATCAGCTGAGGAAGGTCCACAAAGTGCTGTCTACAGCCACCTAATTCCCAGGGAAATGCACTGCACAGATGGAAGCTCTGTTTCTAAAGCTCTATTTTTAATAAAATGTAGAAACAGTTGCATATCAAATCTGTTGACTCTGCCTTTTGCTCTGTTGGCGAGTATGAGCACCTCTAACAGTTAACTGTGGAGTAAGCTAATAGATGAACTTGGTGTTTTCCAGCTCTCTTATGAATGTATGCTCTTGGATATATGTTATCTATATGTATATTCCTACCCTGGGCTTGTAGGAATTAGTCTGTTCTTTTTCCATATAGGTGGTGAGTCAGGTGGGAGTTGTGGGTTTAGTGTTGGGCTTGTTTAGTGTGGGCCAGGAGTTGGGCTTTGATGATCCTTGTGGGTGCCTTCCAACACAGCACATTCTGTGACCTGTTAATTTACTTCCTAGTTTTCATCCTATTTCTGAAGTGGCTAGAACTTCTAATGGTGGTTGTTAAGTCACTGTTAACCAGTATGCAGGTTTGCATATAATCACCAAGTAAGTAAATTAATATTTCTGTTGACCACAACTGCTTCACTCTTTCTCTGCAAGGATTGGATTGTTCCTTGTTTACACCTTGAAACCTTCTTCTGTGGATGAAAATCAGCTTTACCTGGATAGTGTGGCTGAGAGGCCCACTGAAGGTGAGGGGCTGCCTTTGGGGAATGTGTTGTGATAGGTAAACTACAGTATTTCCCTCCTTCCCCAGGACCTGATGAACCCTAATTGCAACATTAGTGTTTCTGCCTCCTGTGGCAGGAAGAGACAAAATTCAAATTTCTTCATATGGAAAGGGACAGGCTGAACTGAGGTGACCTGTTGTTCTCTCTCTGCTAATAAACCAGCAGTACTTTTGGTGCATTATCCAGAACCAACACAATGTTGGATTCCAGATATACTCAGAGAGGAAGGACATTAAATTGGAATTGGCCCCAAACCAACCTATTGGGCTGTTACAAGGAATAAAATGTCAATAGGCATCCTGGATTTTCTGTAAAGACTTTACTACACTTACAGTTGTAGCAAAAAAGAATGTGGAGCTTCGCACCTTTTCAAGTAGCTGGGTATTTGCCAGGTTCAGGTGGAGGAACATCCAGTCATTTGGCCCTTTCACTGTGATTGTTCAGTTGAGGCTTTATTTTTATTGCACCTCTAAACAATAGATCATATTAAGGCAACAGTGGCAACTGCAGTTTGTATATAGACATCTCAGCTAGGCAATACAAGTCAGATTGCCTGCCTGCTCTCTTGTTAACCTGAGATTGCTTCCTCTGAGATATTGTTCAACATGCAGTCTGAATAACTCTTTAAATAACTCTAAAGAGAGGACTTTGGCAATGTAAGCACTGGTTGTTTATTATGTTAGCAGGAATCCTTATTCTAAAGGATTCTAAAATTTGATGTCTGCAGCCTTTTACTCTGCAGAAGCCCGATCTAAGTACTTCTACAGGGCTAATGTGGTGCAAACAATATTGTTCGTCAAAGCAATGGAACATCTTTTGTCTCATTACTCTTTATTACTTTCTGATATTTGTAGCCTTAAACCAAACATCTGGAAAGACAATCTGTCTTCGAAACCAGCTACTGAAGATGCTGTTAGATGTAATACGCTCAGACAAACTTCACCTGTCCTCTGAGTAAGTAGAAACATTTAGGAAGTGAAGTGTCTGTCTCCAGATTTTTCATTTCCTGGTGCTTAACCAGGACTAAACACACTGATAATATTTGAATTTCAACAAATACTAAGTAAGAGCAGAAGAGACTTTGTCAGTGATTTATGTGGCATTCACATAGCTGTGTGGTCTGATCATACGTCTGATACCCAATTTGGAAAAAGTCTCATGTTTTCAGGAAATGTGGTGAAGGGGAAACTTGGATATTGATGTTTCTTCTGCATAGCAGGGGTTGAAGAAATCTCATCTGTTTCTGAAATTCAAGTCAATCTAATGTGGGATTACTTGCACCCCTCTATCGTAGCCATGAGAATGCTATTATTATAATTCTACCTTTTATAACTGAAAGGCAGATTTCACAGTGCTGGGAGCTGTAACTGTGCATTTTCATTAGATAGCACATCTTGGACTTGAAAATTTAAACCAGAATTTTGAATTTCATAGCTTGAAAGCTCTAGTCTGTGATGTTTGCCTCAGTTATTGATACACACTCTCTGACAGTAATACAAGGTAAGAGGTAGAAGGAATTGAAAGATTTCAACTGTGTGGATGAGTCTGTTGTTACAGCTTTGTGATTCTCTGTTGTGGTACACCTTTAATGAGATTTTTTTTCTAGAGAAACATGAGGTTCTAAATCACTAAGAAAATTTTAAATAATATCTCCTTTCTGTCTTCCATTATGTTTCCTTTCATGTGTTTTCATTTACCTGTTTGTCCTAGGGAAAAAGAAAAGACATTTTTGGCACTGGGGCCAGACTGGTTTCTGTTGTTCACACAGAACTACCTGCACTTCAGCACAGTTGTCCTGGGAATCAAACTGCTTCTGTGCTTCCTCCACGATCGTTTGCTGCTGAACAAATTCAAGGAGGGGATAATGGCTGGGCGTTGGCTGGAAAACAGCTCTGCAGGGTTGAATATTCTAATGGGTATGTGTTGGTTTAAGGTTCCCAAAACACTGCCTTGATCCGGCTCAGTGGTAGAAGATCACCGGGTACATGATAGGAGAATTCCCACTGATCTCAGTAGACCAAGAGTTTAAATTGTTTTCTAGGGCAAACTTGTCCTGGTACTTCAGCATTTCTGTGCTGAAAAGTGGAAAGTAGTACATCTCCCTTGCAGGTAATTAGTAATTCTGATTAGCATCTGCAGAGAGAGCAGCCTTTTTGTGTTGCACAAAATCAGGCTACTTGATAAGCCTGTAAGGTGTTCAAATGTCAACTTGTGCTCTGAAACCTTTTGTTTCTTAAAGATTTGTTCAGCCTGCTTTTTGATAATTAGACCAGGGGTTCTGACAAAGTGAGGAGAAAGGAAGAAGAATAATTCAGGGAGAAAGTCCATTAAGAAAAGTGATAGTGAGAAAAATTGTTATCTGTTAGTCTAGGGGTGTTTTTAAACTGTTGGTACTGCAGCCTAGAAGAGTACTGAGTGTTCTGGGACAGAGACAAATGAGGATGAAGTTATGTCAGTAATCCTTCTACTGATATGGCATTTATTTTTAGATACTTTCTTTTTCTTTTCCTTTAAAGATAATTTAAAAAGTCATCCTACAGTGCCCAACAATGGCTACTTCTTGATTTTTGGATTTCCTGTATTGCAAAGATGTCTGACTGATCATGTTCACATCCCTGAGATCTACTTGATTGTGGCAGAGCTTTTTCTGGCAACTCCACAGTCTGAACCACCTGAAGCAGTCAAGGTATGAAAAAAAATAGCAGACAAACACCTGAAGTTGCTATTGCATTACTCTTTTGACATTTTATGCCCTTTTTCATGAGAGGATTCTCAGGCAAGCTAACCCTACTTGGGTTTTGTAATAATAAAAACTATTCATATTTTTAAAATTACATTAGTTAACTTTGATTTAAGAAAATTAATGTTCAGAACAATCTTGTTCATGCTGGTGTTGAATGTTACAAATTTAACAGGAGAGGAAGGAGCTGCTGGAGGGATGCACATGGTGGTTTTGTTCTGATGTAGAGAGAGCAGGCATTGTTCTTGATGTATTGTATATAATTCCCATCTCTTAATGAACTCTCTTTCCTCCTGTGTAGAAAGATCTTGAGTCTATGTTGCAGTGGATCTTGCAGCACCACTTTAAAGAGAATGTCCTCAAAGTTGGGTTGTGTGCAGAGGCAGCTGTGTTACTGCTGGAAATGGTCAGATTCACTGTGGACAAGGTAAGTGTTTCTTGCAAGGACAGTGCAGTGTGAATGGCTGAATAAAGAGCCCAGCTGTGACAGATGCTGGTGGCAGCCTTCACCTGTAATCCCTAGTCCTGCTCTGCCCTCAGAGGGCAATTCTGGACATGGCAGGAAGCAGGGACTTCCAAGGGCCACGACAACTACTGCCCTGGTATGTAGCACAGGATGTGATGGGCTCATGTTTGGGAGACCAGAGACAGATCTTGCCCACAACAGTACTCAGTTTTTCCATTCTTGGTGATGATATGTCACCTTTCTGGTTGGGTGTATCTTCAGTCTGCAAGGTGGGGGTTGGCCACTGGTGCCTTGTCTGACTTTTGTGGCTGTGTCAGGTTTGCTTAGGAATACCTAAAGAGGAACAAAGATAGGCTTTTATGAATGACAGGAATGCTGCCTTGACCAGATGCACATTTGTCTGTTCAGCCTATTGCAGATGCAGAAGCCTCCTGGGCGATTGCCTATCCAGGGAATGTTATGGAGTTTCTGTGCTTGATCTATCACAGTTACACACAGGACCCTGTGTGGCACTGTCCTGACTTCTTGAAAACTTTGGCTATGCTTGCTTTTCATTCAGAACCACCCAAGGTATGTGTATAGGAGCCAGCAAAAGCCCTTCAGACCAGAGATGGGTCACTAGGAGAAAAAGAATCAATTTACAGTAGACTGAGTGAAAATGTATTGCTGTCTGCTTCCACAGGGTGGGTCTGAAGGCCTTTTGGCTCCTGATGGTCCAGCCATTGCTGAAGGGAAAGGCTGTGCTGATCCCTCCTCTCTCCCACTCCTGCCACACCCTGCCAAGAAACAAGTGTGGGATTTTGTGCGACTCCTCCTGATGGACAGTCTTCTCAACATCCCAGCAAACAAACAAGGACATCCCCTTGAGCTGCTTCTTGAGGTTTCTCTTATCAGCAGGCTTTGCTGTTCTACCTTGCACTGGGGGTGGAAGGGCAGGACATATCCTGCTAGTGACCTAGTAAAAAAAGTGCTAACAGTGACAAAAGGAAAGGACTTCTCTGATTCCTCTGTATTAATGTGGACTAAGAAAATGCTGTCCCTAGAAGACAGAAATGACATTTTTCACTCGATGCTTAATATTGAAGAAAAGTGTAAAAAAAAATTCCTTTTCCTTAGTAATACCTGCTTGTCATTAGGGCACCCCTTGAATTTGTTGAGAACAGAAAATGTCACACGGAGCATCCTGTGTACTGATTTTTGAGATAACAAAATCTCAGTTCTCAAATAACAAAAAAACCCTGTCTCCACTGTAAGTACAGATTAATACAAGCTGTAGCAGCTGAGTCTGGATAATAGAGTTCAACCACTCAAAGCACTCTAGAGAATCAGAGTAGTCTGAAGAAAGGGGAAAACAAAAAATTTAGGCTTCAGCTCCAAATTGTCAATAGTCCAGGTGTCCTAGATGTGAGTGCTGATGCAGACTTAGCTTAGTAATGTGAATAGTAATGAACATGAGTTTGACTGCAGTTGTAATCAGTTAAATCCTCTTGTGGAGCACCAGCTCCCTAAAGGTTTATACATACTATTCCAAGGTTTGGTAGAGTGAAAATGGGGTTTGGATTTCTGTCTGAATCCAGGGCCTGCTAATGGAGTTCAATGTTCCAGAGCACAAGACCTCTTGGGAACTACCTGTGAGCCAAATTCTGGCCCTTTGCAAAGCCTTGTTTCTGTTCAGTGTGCAGAGGGTGACTGTGCTGGCTATCAGCCAGATGGTGTAGCCCTGAGTCAGATTTCCTGTTTTCCTGCTGTACTAATATGTGTGCCATCACTCTATAGGCTTCTCCAGAAGATGCCACCAGTGAGCAGAGGAGACTTTTCCAGACAAAAGTTCTGCTCTCTGCTATGGATGTGTTTCAGGCTACCAGCCAAGGCGAGGGAAAAACAAGACCAAGAGGTGAGTGGTGAGAATCAGATTGCTTAACTATTGTTTATATATCATGCTAACTGATATTTAGCATGTAGGTGTAATTGTTAGGAAACAATAGCTAGAAGGACAGTCCATCTCAGCAGGCCTCACTATCCATTCTATCTTGCTTCAAGCCAGTTTGCATAAGTTATTGTAATTTTATAATTTTTCTGGAGAGCCTCTTCCTTTTTCTTTTTGAGATTCTGAATATTAGAAAGGGAATATGTAGAAAGAAATCTAGGTTCATCTTTGAATGCTTCTGGAAACAGCCCCATTAACTTAGTTATTACTGCCTCCTTTCTGAGTCATTAGTTAAACCAGCTCTTCATTACAGCATTTTAGTGAGATTGGTTCCATCCTTGAGATGGAACTGTCGTTTCCAGTCTGAGTAAGGTGTTTCTGCTATACCTAGAGTCTTCTTAGACATGTCTCAGCTCTGAGATATTATGGCATGAGACTGTTCTTCTCAGTTCTGGTAATCTCACATTTCACTTTTTTTTTTAGTTTCTTCTTGTTATGGAATAATCAACCCTTTTATATCCTCTCCAGGGAGCAGTGATCCTCATGGTGCTTCAGAATCAGCTGCACCCCTATCCATGATGAATATTGCTTATTTTGTTCAGAAGCTGGTTGAGAAGCTGAACAGCAGAATGTTTGTGGCTGACCCCAAGCAAATCCTGATCTTCATTGCCAAACAGATTATGTGTGTGAGTCACTTTTTTTCTCCCCAGCTTTTATCAACATGCTGTAGCATGCTGGTTTTTTACACTGAGGCTGTGATACTCCAATTTTGAAGAAGATAGCTGTAATCAATTTGATCATTGTTGTTATTCCTGGTTTTTTGCATGAGAACATAACAGCTGTAAATTATAATTAGATAGATGGTGCAGTGCAAAGAAAGAATATTTAACTCTTTTGTGACACTGTCTGTTGGCTATGTACACATTGCTGAACTGGGATAAATTAATCTCTTCCACAGTTACGGGGACTTCAGCAGAAATACAAAAATTTTTATGTAACAGGTAGTTCAGGGGAATTTTGCTGAAATAAGTTTCCAGCAGCTTAAATGAAGTGGGAGGAGTGGATCCTTGGGGAGAAAGTTCTTTGAGCAAGCCAAGTACTCTGCTGTTTTGTGTTTTCACAGGTCTTAGAAAGCTCTGTTTCTCAAAAGGAAGTTTTCCTCAGTGCCCTGTACAGCTGCTTAAACAGAGCCATCCTATACTGCTTATCCAGACCACAACAATCACTGCCTGAACAGTTTAATGTCCTGAATACTCTCATTGTTCTGCAAGAGCAGTGGGACATTATTTTTGCAACTTACAACTCAAATAGTAATTTTGTCATCTGCCTGATGTACTGCCTTTGCCAGCTGAACTCGGGCAGGTACAAATGTTCATCTTATTGTGTTTCTTTCTATCTTTGTGCTGTATCTATGGTCGTGGGTGCAGAGGGGGAGATGTCACATAAATTAGGCAATATCCAGTCTGGGGAATCACTAGAAGCTGAGATTGAGCTGGATCCAGCATTGCCAGCAGCCTGCTCACTTCAGAGTAGCAACTGCAGTTAACAAGCTTGAACTGATTTCAGTGGAGCAGGCTCACAAGCCCATCCGGAAAATGAGCATCTGGAAATCTTCCTGGGATGTGGGCTAGGATCACTGCACAATCACGTAGGTGGCCATTCTCCGAGACATCTGCATGGGGTAATTTAGTGAGATGTTTTTTCTGATCCAGCAGTCATTTGTGTGTGGGTACATTTAAAACATATATAGAAGTGTGAATGGATCTCGTGATCTTTGTATTATTGTTTCTTGGATCTGAGCTGCAACATTTTAATTGTTCTGACATTGGGAGTTTTGCCCTTTGCCATTGGGTAGGGCTAGAACATCCATACCCACTGTTTGCTGTTCTTACAGTTGTTGATATAACAGATGTGCTCTTGCTAATGTAAGCTGAGGAGTTACCTTGGAAGCTTAGTTTTTTGTGGAAAAAAGCAAATATTGGCAAGTGCATTTTTCACTTTAATGTTTCTTGTTTCAATGTTAACGTTCTGTATTGCTTTGATGGTCTGAATTGAATCCATTAATATAGTATCACACCAAAATGAGTCACACTTCCTGAGATATTTTCTGAATATTCTTATTCCAGTCAGATAATAATTTCCAGGCCAAACCCGTTGAGATGGGGTGAGGATGTCTTTTATGGAGTAAGAGGAAAAAATTTTTTTAAAAACTAAAGTACAGAAGGGTTTTTGTTATACAAAAACTAAACTTAGCAAATCCAGGGAACCAGAACTGTGGTATTTTAAAGAAAATCAGAAATAAAAATGGCAGCTTTGCCTACCCAAGGATTTGATTCTCCCAGATAGTAGGGCCTGTTCAGAATTGAAAGAACTTTGTGTTATTAGTGGCTATATATTATATTGACAGCAGTTTTATGAGAAAGTCCAGATTGTCTGGATACCTTCAGCAAGCCTGTTTTGGGATTTTTTGAAGCATTACTGCCGTACTGAACTTCCTAGTGTCTTTTACCTCCTGACTGGTAGATAGTGGCACAGCCCCCAGTCCCAAAGCAGAAGTCCTCTTGGCATGGTGATGTTCTCAATAATCACATCTACATGCTAATAGTGTCCACGGTGCTAAGTTTATAGTTTTTTTTAGTGCAGAGAGCTTTAGAACTGAATTAATCATCATTGGCACAAAAAACTCAGACTGAGCAGTTCAAGTGTAGGGTACAGCAGGACACTGCTTTCCACATAGTGGCAGACACATCTAGCAAAAAGTATTTAGAGTAAAGAGACAAAGTACAAGATGGCCAAGGGAGGTGCAAGAAGGCTGGATGCAGACTGTCTACATCAGGATACCCCTGTGTTCTGTCTAACTGGGGTGAATG